>SNQJ01S0037883.1:26563-40123 GCA_010110895.2 Picea sitchensis
TAGACTCATATACAACATGATGTTTCCATAAATAAGGTTGGCCCAAAAGAACATCACAAACTTCGAGAGGAGAAACATCACACAATACCTTGTCTTTGAAGGGATTGATGTCGTACGACAGTCGACACTGTTGGCTAACGTGAAGATTGCTTCCTTGGTGGAGCCATCCAATGGTGTAGGGTTGTGGGTGCGGCGTTGTTGGCAAGGCCAGCTGCTTGACGACCTCTACTGAGATGAGGTTCTTCTGGCTACCTCTATCAACGATGAAGTGCAGCGGGATGCCTTTTACCCACATCTGTGAATGGAAGAGGCGCTCTACTTCTTCTAGCTCGTCTGGTTCACCAGGATGGAGCTTGGTGGTAGCAACGGTGGCACTGGGTTCCGCATCAATGATCCATCTTCCCCTTTCTGGTTTTGTCTCAGAGTCAAAATCTACATCTGATTTAGAGGCTTTCACTTCGGCCACCAATGACTATTTTGAGCGACAGTCAGCAGTGTTATGCCAAGGGCTCTTATGGAAGTCACACCATTTCCCAATATCTTTCTTTGTCTTTTCGGTGTCCTTCTTTGCTTGCGGCTTGGACTAGTAGTCCTAATACTGTCCATCATTTCTCTGTCCTTTGTTCTGTGGGTTGGAGCCATCCTTTCCTGGCTTTTGTTGTGACGGGTTCCCAGGCCCAAATTGTCGCGTCTTTTGTTTGAGCTTCTGCTCGATTTTGACAACATATCGGTAGGCCGCGTCTAAGGATGAGATATCCAGAAATTCCATTTCAGTCTGGATGTATCTATGCAGATCACTACGATACTTGAGCACTAGATGTCACTCTGAATCTTTGATACCTAGCTTGGTGTGCAAGGTATGGAAGATATTTGTGAAATCTGGCACTGCTTGGTCTCTTTCTTGCCGCAGTGTGGTCCACTTGGTATACAGGTCGTTGTAACTTCTGACAGGGTAGTATTGTTCCTTAATAGCATCCCTAAAGGATTCCTAGGTGGTCGTGACTGAAAATAATGTTGTTTCCTTTGTTTCCTTTTTCTCACAGAAGGTTTCCCACCAATCTTTGACATGGGGAATGGCTTTGAGGAGCGCAAACGTAATATTTTCTCTATTCGAAAAGTTATGGATAGAAAAATACCCGTCTAGTAGATTCAACCACTTGTCTACAACATCTACATCTATCTGACCTTCAAATATAGGAATATCAAAGTTTATTTGAACCTTGAAGGGGGCGACGCCTCCGTTAGAAGAAGATGCGTCGCCTGTTGGTAGTCGTCAAAGGATTTTCGCGAAACTATCCATCATCTCGTTCCTCTGTTGCGTGAGGGATTCCTCAATCAAAAGTTTGAAAGGATCTCATATCCCATCATATTTCTTTTCTCCTTCCATGAGAGGTCGCTTGGGCGTGCGAGAGCTTCTGTCCTTAAGAGAAACAAGCTCGAGACCCAACTCTTTGTACTCCGACCTCATTGGGGACATGCATTAAGACGACAAGGAGAAGACCACTCTGATACCACTGATCTAGATTTTATGAGTAGAATGAAATGAATAAAGATTATTAATTGGTGCTTAACACAAAATAACAGAGATACAGTAAAATTGGTTTTCTATTCAATAACGAAATAAGTTGAAACTCTAAAATGCAGCAGAAACAAGCTTGTTGGAATGGTGGCAGCTTATCTCTGAGAAGAGATGTGACGGTTGCACGCATTCACAAGAAGAATATTACAATGAGGCTCTGAAGGCCTTTTTACAATAAACAAGAATTCCAAAAACCCTATACATACAAAAACCTAACCCTAGGAGATGAAGTGCCAAAAGTCATGTGGGCCCTGTTTGGGTAAGTTAGTACATCAACTTCCCAGGGTTGTAACTTTTGCATACAATCTCCATTTTAGGTGTGTGATAGCCCATTGGAAAGGTATAATCAAGGAGATTCATTTTAGAGGCTCAATATGCCTTTGGATATAATTTAGGATCTCGATCCCACAAAACCTTCATTTAGGCCCTCAAAATGGCCTCGAAAGTTAAAACTACTAAAAATAGTAAATTGCCAAAATTGTCAGAAAAATATTTTGAGCCAGTTGGAAAAGGTGGGTGGCCACCGATATCCATCTGGATCAAGAAAGGCCCTTGAGGTCCAAAGTGTTGAAACCCTTTGAGAATCTAAACGAAGTCAAAAGATGAGAAGAGATAACAGATTTACCATTACATTGGCGAGAAAGCTCATAAGGGACAACACTTTCCAGAAGTGCAGACAAGGTCCAAGAGACAGACTCGTAGGAGGATCAAAGGTCAAAGCCTTTGAATACTTAGAAAATATTCTAATTCAAAATAAATTGTAAGCTCAGGAGGAGGAGTGACAGTGGCCGTTGAATCAAGCACTGTGAATATATGGACCATTGGATCGAGGAAAGTCGTGGGCCGTCAATCGGACAAGAGCGGAGAATTGGAAATCGTGAAATGAAAGAAAGGAAGTGCTAACTTATGACATCACAAAGTGTGAAGGAATCCTGTATGTCCATTGAGGCAGGACATGTGGTGAGAGATCAACGTTACGCTGATTCGCAAATTGGGAAATCAGAGATAGGAGAAGCGAAAACTCACGAAGTTCGAGTTTGTGAAGGTTATCACAGTCATTGATCGAGGAAGGTCATGGACCATTGATCTAGCACAAAAATGTTCAGAGTTCAGGATTTTAGACCTCGAAGAAAGAAAGTGCTCTAACTTCCAACATTGTGAGTTGCGAAGTCTTGAAGAACAAAGAGGAGATCTAGACCGTTGGATCACTGAGGGTCTTGGACCGTTGATCTGGCATAATGTACTTTGGAGTTCGTGAGTTGGGAGAGTCGGGGTATCTCACAACAAAATGTCTGAAGCATGAATTTTCAAAGCACTTTCTTGATTATCATGTGTTCATAGCCAGTGGTCACATTAGAGGAGAATAGGGGTGTTGGCATAGGGGCATACCCATGGTTTAACGCTACAACAACACACCGACAAAACCCTAACTACCGGCCCTTTCGGCAACACCTGTGAAGTAGATGAAGTCTCACCCGAGGTAGCGATAGGGATGGTTGTAGGAATCCAGTGTCTGCAACCTTAGCTGGGACATAGATATGTGATTGTAACACCTTTAAAAGCACTTATCAATATAGTTCATCAATGTTTAACTAGTATCTACTTCACAGGTAAAACCCTAATTACATAGCATCGTAGTATTCAAGCAGATCTAGCATCTAGCAACACTTAGCATGAAAAAACAGATCAGATCTAGCAGATTCAAGCACTAAGCACATTCACACAGGTCAGATCCAACATTTACTCTCATTATTAAGAACAAAGCAACAACAAATATACCTATCATTCATCTATATCAAAGCATTAAGCAAGTAAATACATAAATAAATCAATGCATTGCACAAAGAATTCACAACACATGATGTACATGATTCACCCCCACCCTGGGGTTACGTCCACCAACTCTTTATCTTCTTTATTAGATTTCTTCAATCTTCTTACATGCACAGAGCCTTCAGATCAACTTCGCAGAGGACAGGAGATCTGCGCACTCTTCGCTAGATCCTCCTTCCCCAAGCTAGGTTACAACACAAAGCCTACATATAGTCCCTTACAACCACTTGCACTCAGCCTTGCAAACATACACAAAGCACTTACAACTGTTACTTGCAATCAACACCACTTACAACTGACTTGTCATTCGCACTTAGCCATTCATACTCACTACATCGCCTAGCATCTATTTATACATTACAAAATAGGGACTAAACATGGGTAAACCCATGGGTCGACATCCCCATACCTGTTACATAATCCCAGATCCCAAAAATACCTAAAAGGGGGTTGAGATCCCGCGATCTCTGCTTCGTTTTGTGCTCCACCTTTGACAGCCCGTCGAAGTCCCAAAAATAGGTCTAACATGACCAAGGATCCTCAAAACTTGGTCAAGGGCCAACAAGCCCCCAACACTCACCTGTGACTCATCCCAAGTCATTTTAATCTAGGTAATTCTACCTCAAAATCCTTGAGCTTGGCTTGAGATGCTTCAACTTGTTGTTGTGCCTATCAATAGTATAATTCTAGTTGATTAACTAGGTACTTCACCCAGTTCATCTGTAGGCCTTCTACACATTTCCCCGCGAGGTCAACGACAAATCCTATGACCTGTGTGGGTCTGTTCTTCCTTCCGATATTTCCTGCAATTAATTGGCATGCTAGGTGCACTGCATCATTCTGGATGGAAGCTACCTTGTAGCCTCGTGTCCCCTTCTCAACATCGTTGTAGGCATCCTTTATCTTTTGTGCTAACGTGTGATCTCTAGCTTTTCTTGGATAGAATTTCTGCGGGTCAGGTCCTTGCGTACTCAATCCGGTGATCCTATGGATCAACGTTGGATCGAATGTGATACAATGGTCTAGACATAAGTAGCCTCCATGGTAACATGAAAGTAGGAGCTTGACACATGCGTTAAATTCCTAGTGCCTTCCAAAGTGTGGGATTTTCATTACATTCAACAAGGTGGACTGCGCGAGGTTCATCATCCACGACTGGGGGATTATTTTTGAGATCTTCCCCTTCATCCTGGTCAAGTATTTATACGGTGCGATCGTACTATGGTTCTTGCGGTCTCCTAAGTTGAAGTCACTGGACTTCAACGTTGCCATCTTGTCCTGCTGTGCTCGAACTGCGTGTATCCCCTTCGGGAGGTACACAGTAACTGTTGGGTATGTGTTATATTCTTTGCACGAGTAGTAGTGTCTGAGCACCTGGAACAAGCGCGCAGGGGGGCGGAGCCCCCCGCACGGGGGTTCGGGGGCAGCACCCCCGAATTTTTTTTTTCGGGCCGACATATTTCCGGGCCGACATATTTCCGGGACGACATATTACCGGGACGACATATTTCCGGGACGACATATTACCGAGACGACATATTTTCGGGACCACATGATATTAGGTGGTTTTTCGACACATGGTTTTTTGCCGATGGTTTTCTATTTCCGGTTAAGGAATTAGGGTTTTGGACTAATCCAGGTCACTGGGTTAGGGTTTTGGATGCCGCTGGCTCCTATATGTATATTGTATTGTAAACAATGTAAAACAATGTATGAATATAATATATGCTGGTTTTCCCGGTTTGGGTTTCCAGGTGAAAAATCTCTTTGTAATGTTTGTATTTGCCATTGTATCTTTTCTGTTCTTTTCTGAATATCGGTTTGCAGTAGATATTGTACAAGGTTAGAATTTACAGTAACCATGGTGTATTCAAAATCTCTTGGCACACTATCACGACTCACCGTGCCAGCTAGAGGCGGGATGTAGTTAGGCAATATGATTGGGATCAGCTTCGCATTTGCTAGGTCATCTCTGTGCTTGGTTCTCTTTTCTGTGATGACTCATGATGGCTCGGATCCATGAGAGGTCTACGGAGAGGCTTGCACTCCTCTCGTCGATGACGCTTGAATATTTGTAGACATTACTTTATCGGCCATGAGATCAATGATAACTTATTCGACGATTTTCTCCATGGCCCTGAGCTTGTCCGACATACATGCTTTGATTAGATGGATGAATGAATGCTTAAAACAATAAAACTGGTGTCAATCTTACTAATCACAATGCAGTAGCAATGAGTTCTCTCTGATACAATTTACAAAAATTTTCTTGGTGCAATAGTCGACGGAATAAGTAGACAACTAGGTAACGGATCTCTCCAACGGGTGAGAAGCCTTCATTAATTCAGTTATTCCCATTATGGCGTAGTCCCAACGGTCTGATGGTGAGATTCCTGGCTATAAATTCCATTCTAACCAGTCATGACGTTGGTCTAATGGTTATATTGTTTCCAATGGCTATATTGCTTCGCCATGGTGAAGTGCCATGTGACGTTGTTCTGATATCCTGACGAAGTTCCTATTTTGCAAATTTTCCCTTTGCAAAGTTCCCTCTGGAACCTTCTATAACTTTTCTATCTTTTCTCTCTTCTTACTGAGATTTCTAGGCTTTTTCCCAGTGATCTTTGTCTCATTATTCCTCTTTACATTCTAATTCTTGTCTTCTTTTGGCATAGTAACTTCACACTCTTGAGATTCTTTCCTAAGATTCGAGGGCAATACTTTTTTTTTATCTGGGGTAGGTGCTCCAGTCTTCTGCGAGTCTTCTTGGGTTCTTTCAACTTAGACATCCAAGTTAAATAGCTTTGATATATTCTCATATTCCTCAATCAAGTGTGTGATCCTCCTAGTCATGAAATATTTTAGTTCTTGCTTCTTTTGCTCTAAGGCTTCTTCTTCTTTCCATCTAGCCTGATATTTTTCAACCCAAGGTTTTCCTAGTACTATAGCAAATGGGGCGTTGTCTCAATAAATTTAACAACTTCAAATTCTTCTTATGTCGAAGTTCCATGGGTACTCATAAATATCTGGGTAAGTTTTCCACATAGGGTTATCAACTTTCCTCTAAATAATCCTATTCCTCCCAATGAAGGAATCATAGCAGGCTTTCCTAAAATTTCCCAAGTTCTTTTCTCTCATTATATTCACCTGTGTTTCTTCATCCAGAACACAGTCAATGTCGAAGTTTCTTATCCTTTCTTCTATGCACTCTTTTTCTTTGAAGATCTTTGATAAGTTGATATTTTGGTGGTCATTCAGAGCTTCTTTCATTTGCAGCAATACAGTCTCTGATTTTTTCTGGGGTTCTGCCATGATCTCAGTTTCTTGACCTTTCTCAGGGTCTACTTGTTCCATATTCATTCTTTCAAGCTTAGAAATCATTCTAGGGCAATATAAAACTTCATGGTCCATAGCTTTACAACAAAGACAACTAGGTCTTCTACCAGGACATTCCTTAGCTAGATGACCCAGTCTTTTGCAACTGTAACAAAGGGTTAGTTCTCTCTTTCTCTTAAATGATCCCCAACCTTTCTTGTACCGCGCACTAGGATCATAGTACTTAACTTGCAAAAAATTCTTTGTAGGATATTGCATCCATTTGTTAGTCCAAACATTCTTTTTATGCATAGGTATAACATATCTTTCACTATTCTTATCAGATCTATTCATATCAAATATTCTTTCATCTAGCTGTGCCCTACTTTTCAAGCTAGGACAAAATTTATCAAACATACCCAAATCCATACTTTTGAAACAAAAATTTCCACTTATCTTACCTTTAACAAAGCACAAAGCTTACAGATCTTACCTCTTTTCTTCAAATTGGACTTATTTTCTCAGCACAAATCTTCACAATCCAAGTAGAGTACTGTGCACCAGGGAAACAGATATATGCACAGATCTTTCACAGTTTCAGGTCAGATCTTTGTACAAAGTTTCTCTTTCCTCAGTTCCCAGAAATCACAGTTTTAGGTCCCGGCAACAGAACCATTTGTTGGCACAGGGGTAGACCTAGGGTTCAATGCTACAACAACGCACCAACAAAACCCTAACTACCAACCCTTTTGGAAACACCTGTAAAGCATATGAAGTCTCACCTGAGGTAGAGGCAGGGGTGGTTGCAGGACTCCAGTGTCTGCAACCTTAGCTGGGACACATATATGTGATTGTAACACCTTGACAAAGCACTTAGAAATATATCGCATCAATGTTTAACTAGTATCTACTTCGCAGGTAAAACCCCAATTACAGAGCATCACAGTATTTAACTAGATCTAGCATCTAGCATCACTTAGCATGATGAAACAGATCAGATCTAGCAGATTCAAGCACTAAGCACATTCACACAGGTCATATCCAACATTTACTCTCATTATTAAGAACAAAGAAACAACAGATCTACCTATCATTCATCTATATCAAAGCACTAAGCAGGTAAATACATAAATACATCAATGCATCACACAAATCATTCGCAACACAGGATGTACGTGGTTCACCCCCACCCTGGGGCTACGTCCACCAACTCTTCGTCTTCTTTATTATCTTTCTTCAATATTCTTACATGCACAAAGACTTCAGATCAACTTTGCAGAGTACATGAGATCTGCACACTCTTTGCTAGATCCTCCTTCCCCAAGCTAGGTTACAGCACAAAGCCTACATACAGTCCCTTACAACCACTTGCACTCAGCCTTGCAAACATACACAAATAACTTACAAATGTTACTTGCACTCAACACCACTTACAACTGACTTGTCATTCACACTTAGCCATTCATACTCACTACATTGCCTAGCATCTATTTATACATTACAAAATTAGGCCTAAACATGGGTAAACCCATGGGATGACATCCCCATACCCATTACATAATCCCAAATCCAAAAAATCCCTAAAAGGGGGGTGAGATCATGCGATCTCTGCTTTGTTTTTTGCGTTGCCTTCGATGGCCTATAAAAGTCCCAAAAATAGGTCTAACATGACCAAGGATCCTCAAAACTTGGTCAAGGGAAAATAGGCCCCCAACACTCACCTGTGACTCATCCTGAGTCACTCTGATCTAGGTAATTCTAACTCAAAAGCCTTGAGCTTGGCTCAAGCTACTTAGAATTGTTGTTGTGCCTCACGACAGTCTAATTCCAGCTGATTAACTAGGTACTTCACCTAGTTCATCTGTAGGCCTTCTACACATTTCCCCGCGAGGTCAACGACAAATCCTGTGACCTGCATGGGTATGTTTTTCTTTACAATATTTCCTGCAATTAATTGGAATGCTAGGTTCACTGCACCATTATGTATGGAAGATACCTTGTAGCCTCACGTAGCCTTCTCAACATCGCCGTAGGTATCCTTGATCTTCTATGCTAACGCACGATCTGGCTTTTCCTGGATAGAAGTCTCGCGGGTCAGGTCCTTTCATACTCAATCCGGTGATTCTATGGATCAACGTCAGATCGACTATGATACAACGGTCTAGCCATAAGTAGCCACCATGGTAACATTAAAGTAGGAGCTTGACACAGGCGTTAACTGCCTGGTGCCTTCCAATGTGTGGGATTTTCATTACATTCAATAGGGTGGACTGCGCGAGGTTTGTCGTCCACAGCTGGCGGATTATTTTCGAGTTCTTCCCCTTCATCCTGATCAAGTATTTATACGGGGCAAGCATACTATGGTTCTTGCGGTCTCCTAAGTTGAAGTTATTGAACTTCAACATTGCGATCTTATCCTACTGTGCTTGAATTGCATGTATCCCCTTTGGAAGGTACACATTAACCATGGTGTATTCAAAATCTCTTGGCACACTATCACGACTCACTGCACCGGCTAGAGGCGGGATGTAGTCAGGCAATATGATCGGGATCAACTTCACATTTTCTAGGTCATCTCTGTGCTTGGTTCTCTTTTTTGTGATGACTTGGGATGGCCTGGATCCACGAGTGGTCGATGGAGAGGCTTGCACTCCTCTCGTCGATGACGCTTGAATACTTGTAGACATTACTTTCTTGGTGATGAGATTGATGAGAACTTATTTGACGATTTTCTCCACGATGCTGAGCTCGTTCGACATACATGCTTAGATCATATGGATGAATGAATGCACACAACAATAGAACTGGTGTCGATCTTACTAATCATAATGCAATAACAATGAGTTCTCTCTGATACAATTCACAAAATTTTTATCAGAGCAACAGTCGATGGAATAAGTAGACAACTAGGTAACAGATCTCTCTAACGGGCGAGAAGCCTTCGTTAATTTAGTTCTTCTCGTTATGGCACATTCCCAACAGTCCGATGGCGAGCTTCATGTCCATAAATGTCATTCTAACCGTTTGTGACATCGGTCTAACGGTTATACTATTTCCAATAGATATATTTCTTCTCCATGGCGAAGTTCCATGTGACGATGTTCTGATATCCTAACGAAGTTCCTGTTTTGTAAATTTTCCCTTTGCGAAGTTCCTTCTGGAACCTTCTGTAACTTTTCGATCTTTGCTCTCTTCTTACTAAGCTTTCTAGCCTTTTTCCCGGTGATCTTCGTCTCGTTATTCCTCTTTCCATTCTTATTCTTATCTTCTTTTGGCATAGTAACCTCACATTGTTGAGATTCTTTCCTAATATTCGAGGGCAATACTTCTTCTTTATTTGGGGTAGGTGCTTTAGTCTTCTGTGAGTCTTCTTAGGTTCTTTCAACTTCGACATCCAAGTTAAATATCTTCGATCTGTTCTCCTGTTCCTCAATCAAGTGCGCGATCCTCCTAGTCATGAAATCTTTTAGTTCTTGCTTCTTTCTGCTCTAAGGCTTCTTATTCTTTCCTTCTAGCCTGATCCTTTTCAATCCAAGGTTTTCCTAGTACTATAGAAAATGGGGCGTTGTTCTCAATAAATTTAACAACTTCAAATTCTTCTTCTATCGAATTTCCATGGGTACTCATAGATATCTGGGTTAGTCTTTCAAATAGGGTTATCAACTTTCCTCTAAATAGTCCTATTCCTGCCAATGAAGGAATCATAGCAGGGTTTCCTAAAATTTCCCAAGTTCTTTCTGTCATTATATTCACCCGTGTTTCTTCATCCAGAACACGGTCAATGTCAAAGTGTCCTATCCTTGCTTCTATGCACTCTTTTTCTTTGAAGATCTCTGATAAGTTGATATGTCGGTGGTCATTCAAGGTTTCTTTCATTTGCAACAATACAGTCTCTGATTCTTTCTGGGGTTATGCCATGATCTCAGTTTCTTGACCTTTCTCAGGGTCTACTTGTTCCATATTCATTATTTCAAGATTAGCAATCATTCTAGGGAAATCTAAAACTTCATGGTCCATAGCTTTACAACAAAGACAACTAGGTCTTCTACCACGACATTCCTTAGCTAGATGACCCATTCTTCTACAATTGTAACAATGGGTTAATCCTCTCTTTCTCTGAAATGATCCCCAACCTTTCCTGTAATGCGCACTAGGATCATAGTAGTTAACCTGCAATTTTTTTTTTCTAGGATCCTGCATCCATTTGTTAGTCCAAACATTCTTTCTATGCATAGGTATAACATATCTTTCACTATTCTTATCATATCTATTCATATCAAATCTTCTTTCATCTAGTTGCGCCCTACTTTTCAAGCTAGGACAAAATTGATCAAACATACCCATATCCATACTTTTGAAACAAAAATTTCCACTTATTTTACCTTTAACAAAGCACAAATCTTACAGATCTTAACTCTTTTCTTCAGATCGGACTTCTTTTCTTAGCACAGAGCTTCACAATCCAATTAGAGTACTGCACACTAGGGAAACAGATCTATGCACAGATCTTTCACAGTTTCAGGTCAGATCTTTGCACAAAGATTCTCTTTCCTTAGTTCCCAACAATCATAGTTTCAGGTCCCGACAACAGAACCATTTGTTGGCACAGGGGCAGACCTAGTGTTCAATGCTACAACAACGCACCAACAAAACCATAACTACTGGCCCTTTCGGAAACACCTGTGAAGCAAATGAAGTCTCACCTGAGGTAGAGGCAAGGGTGGTTGTAGGACTCCACTGTCTGCATACCTTAGATGGGACACATATATGTGATTGTAACACCTTGACAAAGCACTTAGAAATATAGTTCATCAATGTTTAACAAGTATCTCCTTCGCAGGTAAAACCCTAATTACATAGCATCGCAGTATTCAACCAGATCTAACATCTAGAAGCACTTAGCATGACGAAACAGATCAGATCTAGCAGATTCAAGCACTAAGCACATTCACACAGGTCAAATACAACATTTACTCTCATTATTAAGCATAAAGCAATAATAGATCTACCTATCATTCATCTTTATCAAAGCACTAAGCAAGTAAATACATAAATACATCAATGCATCACACAAATCATTCATAACACAGGATGTACATGGTTCACCCCCACCCTGGGGCTACGTCCACCAACTCTTCATCTTCTTTATTAGATTTCTTCAATCTTCTTACATGCATAGAGCCTTCAGATAAACTTCGCAGAGGATAGGAGATCTGCACACTCTTCGCTAGATCCTCCTTCCCCAAGCTAGGTTACAGCACAAAGCCTACATACATTCCTTTAGATCCACTTGCACTCAGCCTTGCAAACATACACAAAGCACTTAAAATTGTTACTTGCACTCAACACCACTTACAATTGACTTATCATTCACACTTAGCCATTCATACTCACTACATCACCTAGCATCTATTTATACATTACAAAATCGGGCCTAAAAATGGGTAAACCCATGGGTCGACATCCCCATACCTGTTACATAATCCCAAATCCAAAAAATCCCTAAAAGGGGGACGAGATCCCGCAATCTCCATTTTGTTTTGCGCTCTGCCTTCAACAGCTTGTCGAAGTCCCAAAAATAGGTCTAACATGACCAAGGATCCTCAAAACTTGGTCAAGGGCCAATAAGCGGAATGAGCTAGCGTCGCTAGGCTTGACTTCAGAGTTTCGAGAGTTGGGAGATTTGAGGTGACTCACAATAGAATATATGATGCATGAAATCATGAAGCGCCTTTTGGATAGGCATTTGATCACAGTTTGTGGTCACGTGAAAGGAAGGGACTTAGCCAGAAAATCTATCACCCACTGTGTAGTTTTCTCTGAAAGGGAAAAGGCGCCAAAGTGATGAACGCGTGGAAGTTCTCTCTGTAACTGCCAGAACGGACTGATGGTATCTGATAGATAATTCGAAGAGCTTCAGGGTGATCACCAGAGGAGCTAAAGAGTATCGAGATAACTGCCATTGGAATGAAGACTCATCATAGAGATAATTGTCAGAGGGAAAAGTGTTGAAGACTGTAACTGTTAGAGAGGATGAAGAGTTGTGTGCATGATCTAGCAGAGGACTTGGCATGATAAATATACACAGAACAGAGAAGAGAAGGGGCATATTCAATTGTGATTCATGTGCATAGAATATAATGTTGAGGTGCACATGCAGAGACCGAGCAGAAGAACATAAAGTGAAAGATGATGCAAGCAGGAATGCACTGATGCAGGCAAAGAAGAGCAGTATATCAGAACAGTGATGAGACTAGTAAGCCATTGAAAAATGTTGTATCACTGTAATAAATTTTTGTAACAAAGTTTTATATATCAGGGTGGTAGGGAGGTGTTAGGGAGGACTGTTGTCCTTAGATTTTCAAGTGGGTGCTTGAACAAAGGGAGTCATAGCTTCCATCTGGTTGCAGCCAGAAAAACTAGGGTGGTAGGGTGGTGCAAGGGAGAACCATTGTTCTCTGTTATACAGGTTGGTGCCTGTATGACTGGAAGTTGGTGCTTCCATCTAGTTGGTGTTGGAACACTCAGGGAGTTGGTGATTCCTTCTAGTGGGTGCTAGAGAAACTAGAGAGTTGGTGCTCTCAGAAGGTTGCATCTTGTAAAATAGAGGTGGTAGCCTCACAAAGAGTTGGTGCTCATAAGAATGATAATTTACAAAAAATAAAGACTACTTATCATATGAAGAAGAAGAGGTTTTCTCCCTTTATGGGTTTCCTCAGGAAAATCAATGTCTCTGTGTATTCTATGTGATTGATCAAATATTGTATATCTATGCATGTTAATTTATCAGCAACACATTAAATAATAATATATAAAGATTTAGAAAAGAACTT
>SNQJ01S0037883.1:44481-66003 GCA_010110895.2 Picea sitchensis
GTATATTAGTTTCCTTAACTTTCCACATTGTATTTAGATTTAGATTTAGAATTATATTAATTTATTGCATTTTTTTGAAGTCTCCTCACGCAGGAGAAATTTCATTTGTGGCTTAGTTGAGCCCTTGTGTCAGCTTAAGGATTACTTCCTTGCAAGCTATCTACGAGAAGGTAATTCCGTCTCTTTTGTTTACTGATAAAAGAAAGTATCAACATACATTAGCAGATAGAAGACCATGTACATATCTTTGTATATATATAGATTAAATTAGTAATTATTTCAAGTTAGTTTTAGATAAAGGTAATCGGACCTTTAACCAGTTAGAATCACTATCCCAAATGGATAAGGGCTTAATTGGGGCCCTGACCAACTGATCTCTCTATGATGTTGAACATGATCATTTTTTACCATCAACATTTTTGGTGCTAGAAGGAGGACCACCGATGAGTGTGCATAATTATTTGATTCTTGTTTGAGCTATTTGTTTTAACATTATTATTCTTTTTAATGGATTCTTCTAAATTTCCCATTTGGAGTTGCATCTATGGTCGCGCATCAAACGGTCCAACAAAGGTAGTAAAACATTTGTCAAAGGTAAAGTTTAGTGGTGAATCTAATTCTTTTGCATTTCATCATGTTCATCTATTTATTTTGAATGGTAAAAGTTTTGATATTGATGATGGTGTTATGTGCATGATTTTCACTCTCACCTTAACAGGTCAAGCCAAAGACTGATGTAGATCATTACCAATTGCTTCTATAGGTATCTATGACGAGTTCGCTTGAATGTTCCTGCATAGATTTCAAGATTATGATTGTGATCAGGTTTGTCTTGAACTTGAGAACTTGCGAAGAATTGAAGGTGAGTCCTATGCGGATTTTCTTCTTAGATTCAAATTAATTTTCTTTCAATTTCAAGATGATGATTTACCTTCTATGCATGAATTAATAGGTTGGTTTAGATATATTCTTTCACTTTCTTGTACTAATCATAATGAGCCAGAAGGTATAAATTTTCTTAGTGTATTTTCTACTGTTCATGAACCAGTTATTTCCTATGATATGGTTGATCCTATTGTAACAGTCAATTCAAAAATTACTGAGGAACTATTTCAGGAAAACATAAATTCATCCAACAAAATTTTAACTCATCCTGAAAATGTTTCAAGTCCTAATATAATTCCTGAATTAGATAGTTTCCATGAAAAAAGTGTTGATAGTTGTCTCATCAGAAGTAATTCAAATGAAATTTCTGATACCATAATCAATACTTCTTGTCCCCGCATATTAGAACATCTTGATTCTCATTTTCAAGAAGTGAAATCTCTATTCAATCAAGTCAATCCCCTACCTAAAAGTGATATACATTCTGAGGAGAATAATAAAGAAATTGTATTAGAAATTCGAGAACAAGTTTTTAACGATAATGATCATTCTGAGAACATAGAGACATTTAGTTTTATCTACTCCAATAGTCATTTTTCATTATACCCTGATATTTTTGTTGACAAAAAATTGTTTGATAATCATCTAAGTGTTTCTCTTCATTTAAATGACATTTTACAAAACAAAGGAACTATCATAAGTCAAACAGATTTTGTATATCATGATTATCAGAGTAATGAATCATTAAATGATCATTTTTCCGACAATTTTCATACATGTTCATCATCTTATGTTTTTGGTTCTGATCTAAAGGAAAATGGCCAAGGTAGTGAATGTGAAATCATTTATGATAGTGATCTAGAGGTTGAGGATAGTAAGGCACTTCACCCCCAGGTGATGGTTATGTCGGGTCCTTGTATTGTCAACCCTCATGATCAATCCAAATTCCAATATGTAGGATATCATTTTATTGGTCATATTTCAACTGATTCTCATCTTAAATCTTCACATAATGATATCAATTTTAAAGAAACAAATTCCATGTCTGTATTTGATTCTTATGATATAACTCAAGTTCCTACTTCTTTTTATAATCTTGAATTTTTAAAACAAGTAGATGCCAATTCTAATATTGATTACACTATAGAGGCCGATACTTGTAGAAATGAAACTCTTGTGAATAAGTCCTTAGTTTCTGTTGATATTCTTGTAAATAGTAATGTAAATTATTTTCATATTAGTACTAATTTATCTCAACATGGTCAACAGATTACTTTTCCAATCATGATTCCATTTGAACAATTCCACAATCATTTTCATGACAAAATTGAATCTTAGTTGGAAAATACATTTCAAAAGAGATTCCATGTTGATAAATTTCTTCTTTTGTCTCTATTAGAAGTAGATGTACACAAAAAAATGTATTCTAATTGTTTACTATTCATTAAGTTTTGGTTACTAATTCCTCTTGTACATGTGTTTATAGGTATCAAAGAACTTGAATGGTTCCACTGGAAATATGACTATACTTAGTCATATTTCTCTCCTAAATTAGAGTAGGAGTAGGACTAGTTTACCTTAGGTTTGATTTATTTTAGATTCAATAAACCAATGATCTTAAGCATATACGAGCTTCATTAAATTTTCAACTTATTCATGCTTTAATCATAGGAAGAATTTACATCTTCAAGGTAAGTCTCATACATTTATTTTCATCTTTTCATTATTTTATTTAGGTTTTTAGTTTAAATCTTGTTTTAGTGTTTGTTGATCTAAACTCTGTTTTTGCAGGTCTTCAGAAATTTCAAACAAAATCTAGCACACCTTCTTACTTGGAATACACTCTCCTTGTTCCACCAGTTTCAAGTTAGGAAAAGAAGTAACGATGCAAATCAAATTGCAAACAAGTTAAATCAGGGAGTTTCTAAACTTTTATGTTGCATTCATCCCTCCTGATTTAACTTCATTTTATTATTATTGTTGCTCGCTAGATTTTGTATTTTGGTTTGAATAAAAAGGCCAATCAACTTCAACTTTGCAAGACATAATTTTTTAAGATCCCAACTTAAGACGAACAAACATGCTTTTCTTATTTTCACTCTTTTGTTGAGATATGCTTTCATAAGTTGTCTTGTTGAAGGTTATTTTCATAATTGGTTTTTTTATTTACCGTTTCTTTCTTTGTTTGCAATGATTGAAATTTTTTGTTTTGGTTTGTTTTGGTTTGTTTTTTTTTTGAGTGGATTTTTTGTTATGGGGAAATGTTTCCTTCCCAACATTGGTTTACCTACATAGGGAAATTTTGAATCTCTTATTTTCAATATGATTTCATTTACTTAAAGGTCATCCATATCAAGTTTTAAATTTTCTCGTACATTAATCGTTATCCATGGGGAACATTAGGATATGTTTCAAGTATTGTGAGCTAATCTTTAAAAAGGAAAGAATTGTCGACATTCTTTACTTTGAATCCCTCCTACCCCCTCCACATTTAAAAGCCTCTACTTTGGTAGTTTAAGAGAAACTAGTATTGCATCCTGTACTTCAAGCTAAACCCTCTTGTACCACCCCACTCTCTTTACCTAATTTCTAAAATCAATTCTTCAAATATAAATCAAAAGGGTGGCTTAAGAGAGTTGAAAGAAAATTTGTGTAAACCTGTCGGAGTAGAACACGCTCGCTAGCAGCGGTTAAATGCATACATGGTACTGAGATAACTTCGTTGGGGTACTGAACATGCCTACCGGTAGTGAAGCAATGCCGAGAAAATAGGTAATTTTATAATAGATGCATACTAATATTTAATAACCCCTTAGCTATTTTTATTATCCAATAGTAGAGATGTAATTAAAATTTAATAAATTTTCCCCATATTTGGATTCACTGTTTTGGACTTGGGCATTCAAGTACTTTCATCTTTAAAAGCTTGTTTTTCTTTGATTTTGTCTTATGTGGCACATCTGCGAATGGTGTAGTGTGCAAGAAATTGACGAAAGCTTTCATTTCGATCTTTGGTAAATTTAGTTATATTATCTTAACCAAAGATAATTGCTTCTTCTCCACGTGTCGCCAATTTTTGTGGCCACAACATCCCACATAATGTTTTGAAATTATTATGGGCCCCTCCATATGAATTTTGTTAATATCACCTTGATTTGTTTTCAGTTCTCTATTTCTAGAGATTTTTATGTCTTGTTTGTCCTTTTGACGTTCTCATTATCTTCTTCGATATCTTTCCATTGATATGGTTTGTTTGGTTTGGTTTTCTTATATAGTCATGTAAACATTTTATTATTTAGGTGATTGGTTTGGCTTTAATTGGACATTATTAAATCACAACAGCTGGATTAATTATTGGAAATAATTTTAATATGAATTCTTCACATTCACGTTGTTCTAAAACAAGATTACGATAAAAAAAATTATCATTCAATAATTAACATGCGATTCTAAAATGTGGTTTAATTGGTTGATTTAAATTTTCAAACAATTGAGTGATTATTAATTATTTTGGATTTAATTTCCTTAAATTTGCACACTATACTCAATTTCAAAACATAATTTCCAGTTAAGTTATGTAGTTTGGTTTTATTTATAATATGTGATATCAATCAGATTTTATTTTATTTGGAGATCTTGTAGTTTATATTTTAATATATATATATTTTTTTAAATTTCATTTATTTAATTTATCTATGTCTATTACAGATATGCAATTCAACTATAGTCACCAAAATTTGTCCAATTGGAAAATTCGTATTTGTTTCAGGAGGTGAATTTCCTTCTTCCATTGCGAGCAAACGATGATGAATTTTCTCCAACGACCGAAAACCCACTTCCCAAATTGGGTGATTTACCTTCGATAGAGGTTGTTTCCTTAGAAAATGAACAAATTGAGAGAAATCTTATTGGATTCAAGCGAGAGTTTTTATAATTTATGTGTTGCCAATTTTCAGGAGGTGAACTTCCAGATTCAATTTTAGCCAAATGGTGAGGAATTTGAGGAAATGGTTGAAAAAACACTTACAAAATGGATCGATTGACTTAACCTCCAAAGGATGTGCTTAGAAAGTGAAGATATTGGTAGAAATCATGACCTAAGTGAGTCAGACTAGATTTCAATTTAGTTTCAGAAGGCTAACTTCAAACATATATTCTGAGCAAAAAAATAGGAATATGGCGAAACAGTTTAAAACCCACTTCAAAAATTGGGTCATTTACCTTATTTTAAGGGATTTTTTTTTAATCAGAATCCAAACCGTTTTAGAGATACGATGTGTTCTTTGGGTGGGTTCTGTCATTTAGTTTTCTGCAAATTCTTTAGCTGCCTTTATTCCAAATTATGTAGCTAATTGATGGGAAGTTTTGGTTGACTCAAGGAGGATTCGACCTGAAGGAAAAATAATGTATAAAACTTTGTTTATCCATGTGTATGTGGGGTTCCTCTTTTTTTTCAATTTAGAGGCTCTGAGAACTGTTGTAAAGAGATTTTAGTTGTAAGTGAAGAGGAATACTCATATCTGAGTTATTTGGGGGTTTTCTTTTCAAGATTCAATCTTTGTATTTGAGACAGGGTTTGCAGTATTGCAACTCTTATCTTCAACAACAAAGCTCATAATTTTGAAAGGATTGTTGGATATATGTTAATGCAAATTTTACTCTTATAATGGAAAATTTGTGCCAATTATTTCATATTTTTTCACTTTTGTTTGATATGGGAATGATGATCTATTAGATCAACTATCTTATCTAATGGTATTATAGATCTGTTATTTATTTAAAATATTCTCTTGTGCTTCAATCCAATTTCTGAGTTGTTGGAGTTACTTCACACACACCTAGGATTTATTTTTCCTAAGGTTATTCCTTGTTTATTAGTCATAATTAGTCATTATTCAGTCTCCTATATTTTAGGGGAGAATATTCCACCTAGAGAATATTCTCCTTTAGTTGACACTTTAGTTTGACTAGTTGAATTGAGTTTAGATGTTGCATTGGTTTTGTCACATGCAACATTGGGATCATCACCAACTCACTACTCTTTGTTCAGTCAGTTAACTGAAGACTAGTTGACTAGTTAACTCAGCTAGGTGGCAACTCACTCCCGTAACTGCCTGAGAGACTAGACTAGGTGGCAGTTTACTCTTGTAACTATTGGTGTGTGTCCAGATCAATCTAGACCACCCCTATGGCTCATTAGCTTTCTCAATTTCTCTCTGCAAATGTGTGTAGTATTTTCTAGCTAGATCTATTCTGTGCAGGTTCAACACATTTACATGAGTAACTATTTACTTATAAATTTATCATTTGAAATAGATTTAATTGTCCTTGAATTGTATGAATTATTTCTGCATTTTAATGGCCCATCTTTTATTGTTTTAAATTTCCAAACAAAGCATGTATGGAAATCATAATGTTAATTGTTTGAAATAATTCAACAACTTGACATTCATCATAAAAACATGTTTAATCCCCACTATATTTAAATCCTTGCACTTGGTATTTGAGATCTATGTCTTGAGTATCAAGTTAGATTAGTTTCCTTTACTTTCTGCAGTGTATTTAGATTTAGATTTAGAACTAGATTAATTTATTGCATTTTGTTGAAGTCTCCTCATGCAAGAGCAATTTCATCTGTGGCTTAGCTAAGCCCTTGGGTTAGCTTAAGGATTGCTTTTCTTGCAAGCTAGCTATGAGAAGGTAATTCCTTCTCTTTTGTTTGTTGATAAAAGAAAGTATTGACATACGTTAGTAGATAGAAGGCCATGCACATATCTTTGTATATATAGATTAAATTAGTAATTAGCTTAAGTTAGTTTTAGATAAAGGTAACTAGACCTTTAACCAGTCATAATCACCATCACAAATAGATAAGGGCTTAATTGGGGCCCTGACTGGGTGATCTCTCTATGATGTTGAACACAATCATTTTCGGCCGTCAACAAAAGGAAAACCATAAGAGACACAACAAGACAGGGGGAGATCAACCATTAGGAGGAGTTATACTGTCAAGGGAAATTTTTTGAATGATTATGTCATTGATGTCATCTTAGTGAAGACATGATGAGCCATGTATACTTGAAGTCAAGTGATGAACGAAAATTGACATGAATGATTTTAAGATACGTTAGTGAATTACAATAGCAGGAAGCACCAATGGATAATGAACACTGGAAGAGAGGAAATAAATCATATACAAGAAGCCCTACATTGATCTACATGACATCTTGTAGAAGAAGATAGGGGGAGAGAAATCATTAGAGAGAGTTACCCTTAATGTCAAAAGGGGAGAGAAAGAATAAAAGAAGGAGAGAAAGGTTAGAATCATGAAGATAGGGGGAGCGAGATTGATAAAAGAACATATATTGTCAGGGGGAGTTACCCTTTTCCATTTATGTCAAAGGGGGAGAGAAATATTAGAATCATGAAGATAGGGGAAACAATTGTCACACGGGGAGCATGAGTGTTGCCATCAATGCTAAAGGGGGAGATTGTTGGAAAATTGGTTGTCATTGATGTCAACCATAGAAAAAGTACAAAATCCTCTAGAAGTGATGTGTGTATATGAAGAAGTCTCCAAAGTGGCCCCTTTATGGCTCTCATGGGAAGACGCTTTGAAGAAGTCTACAAGAAACCTTGGAAATATGGTTAAATGGTTAAATGGTTAAGAAGACCCAGATGTGTGATCATCAAGCTTGAAGTTGATTGGAGAAAAATAATATGAAGGACATTGTCAATGCATGAAAAACCCTCATATATTAATATTCTTCATCATGTCATTTCCAATGGTAGGTGGCATACCATGTGGCTCCTCACGGTTGAGAAGTTACACTCTCTTAAAGTTGAAGCCCCAAAGTATGGTCAAGAAGCCCCAGATCTAAGGTCAAAGAAGTTACAAGTCAGCCTCAAATCAATTAAAGGAGAAAAAATTGTTGGAGCAAGAAGTTACAGGTCGACCCTAAAGTCAAATAAAGGAGGAACTTGGAAAAGTATAAATACACATAAAAAACCTCTCATTTTTTCATACATCCAAGTGTGTATCTGTGGTATGGAGCTGTCATAAGTGGGTCTGCAATTGTGCTAGGAGGAATATTGGTGATATCAACAAAGTAAATATGGCCTAGGAGAAAGGGGGTCGAATAAAGTGAGGTTTATAGAGGTGACTATACCATTTTTCTAAGGCTATCCACGGGTTGCAGTGGAGCAAAGCTTGGATGTTCGCAAGTTGACATTGTATGAATCACAAATCTATGCAACTTTTTTGAAGAAGGTGCCATTCTCTTAATGCTCAAAATTAAGGAATGATCCAGGTGGATATCGGTGGCCACCCACCTTTTTCGACTGTCTCAAAACAATTTTCTGGCAATTTTGGCAATTTACTATTTTTAGCAGTTTTTAATTTCCGGGGCCATTTTGAGGGCCCAAATGAAGGTTTTTTGAGATTTAGGTTCTCAATGATAGTCAAAGGCATGATTAATCCCCCAAAATTAATCTCCTCGACAATACCTTTCCAACGAGCTATCACACGCCTAAAACGGAGATCGTATGCAAAAGTCAAGACGCCTAAAACTAGATCAGATGCAAAAGCCACGAATTCCTGAAGCTGATGTAATTCCACTTACCCAAATGGGAATCTACTATGAATTTTGGCGCTTCATCTCCCAGGGTTGGGTTTTTATGTTCTAGGGTTTCCGGAATTTTGTTTATTGTAAAAAGTCCTTAGAGCCTCATTGTAACCATATTCTTCCGAATGATTAGTCATTACATCTCATCCTAGAGATAAGTTGCTACCATTCTAGCGAATCTTTCACATTGTATTTTTACGGGGCCTTCCAGACATTTCTTTCATTAATAGAAATAATGTATTACTATATATTTGTGTTTAGGGTTGTGCATTCTATGATACATTTATGTTATCTTATTGAATATCTACAATATCTCCTGTGGCATTTCTTTATTATATCTCCGCTTCCATTTCGTGCCAAAAATAATCAGATATGGTATCGAAAGGTAACGCTTCTTTGATTGTTTTTTCAATGCATGTCCATGAGGTGGGTCCGGAAAATAGAAAGTTGGTCTTGATATTACTTTGAATGCACCGCTCTCTCACACCCAAAAACCCCTCAATGGCGGAAGAAAGAAAACTACTCGAAAGCGCATCGCATCCTATCAACTGCTGTTTGAGAAAGACCATTTATAGAGGGAATGTAAAATGATGGAGAATTTGCCCACATCCTTCAATGCCTCGCCTATAAACTAAGACTCTCGTGGAATATTATCTACAGAAAGAAACAAATCATCTCTTAACACATCACCTATTACATTTGGTTTCCTGATTTCATCTCTTTGTTTCCTTTGAGCTCTAAAGTAGCCTTCTTCGCATGTCCTTTCTTCCCACAATTCCAACACTCTATCTTCCAAGTCTAGATTTGGATATACCCTTCCTAAAATTCCCATGGTCCTCAACCTTTCGTCTATCTTTTTGTCTTCCCCTTCTCTCTCCATGTTCAATGCATTACCTAATGTCCAACCTGTGTTTTTCCATCACATTCCTCACTAAGGATAAAACCAAAAAAATCATCAAATTTTTTAAAGTATTTGAACTGTAGACGAGTTACTTTCATACCATGACCACATTCCATCTTTCTGGAACCGAGCACAAGATTAGAAGAGCCCTAACCTCATCATCAAAGTCCACTTTTTACGTAAATTAGTTGATTAGTAACCGTGATAAATTCATTTAAATGATCCTGCAATGCACCCACCTTCCTACATCTTCATATTAAATAATCTCTTCATTAGAAATACCTTATTGATCACGAGGGTTTTTCATATTAATTTGGCCAACGCTCCATCAAACCTCATTGTCTTTCTTTCAGATATTGAAAGCTAACGACACTACCAGTTTAGTCAGACGTTCTAGAGCCTTTTTGTCAAGAATCTCCCATCTTCATCCTTCATGGTCACTTTTGTTATTCCACCAATGGTAGGAATAGATCCCTTCCGATAAATAATCTTCCATAACTCAGGTTTTCACTGCTAAATTTCAACCCTAAACTTTCCATCTTCCTCGACATTGTTCCCACTGAATTCAGAACCTCTTTTCCGGCAGGGGTTACCTTTTGACCGGGATTCTAGTTGTTAGAAAAATAGGACCACAAAGCAATAAAATAAAACAAATGGAAACAAACACGTAAGAGACACAATACAAGAGAGACATGATTTATGGAGTTCACCCAGTAGCTACCCACCGAGAAATCTGTGTCCTTTCTTTATTATTATCCAAAGAAATGAAGGGATACAACCTACATCAAACCCGTTGTAACTTCTTCTCCTTTCTACGCCTCTTAGAATACAATACTCACTAACATACATAGTCACATTACATTCCTCGATAAAAGAGGGTTTCCTTCTTAGGAAAACCCTAACATAATCTCTATCGCTAGATCCTCACACCCATAAATGAACGGTCCAGATTTACAAATGAAATTACAATATACCTTTACAAGGTAATTTTATTTGGCTTCACTTGAACCCCCATCAGTCTGGCTGGTCTCCCAACCTCCCCTACCTAGGGGATAGCCCCCCATGGACCCGCAGAGGAGGTGTTCCCCCTCTGCACTCCCCCGTGGAAGAGTGTACATACTTCAAGTGTAAATACTCTATGGGGTATAAACACGGATGAAAGTAAAAGACCTCTAAATCGTGAAGATAATCAGGCTCCAAACCAAAAATCTCCCACTTCTATTGAAAGTGGGTAAACATCAGAGAAACCCCTCAAGGGAAGTTCATAAATCATGCAAGCATAAATATAGCCCAAAACTAGAAGAAGTACATAATGCCTCAGTTTCAGAAAAGACTAGACTATTTGGTGGAAATAAAAACATTGAGCCTAAAATAAGAACAAGCATGGAGATATTTTAAGAACCAACTACAACGAGTGACACCTCATATTCATCAAATTTACACCAAGATACTTGTAGCTGTGCATGAACAAATGTGATTTGTTATTTCCCCTCCTCAACCAAGATTTCATTTTTTCAATCCCATCACATATGTCATCCAACTTGCTGAAGATATCGAGGCACCTACAATAATGGCCATTACAGAAGAGCTAGATGGTTAGAAATTCTAAGAGCTAAACTTGAAACTAAAGAACGTCTTGATGAAGAATCAATCAACTAGCCAGAGTCGCCACCGCAATCATCCCTGGAAGCACAATCAACCTCAACTCTAATAGAACCGGTTCCTCCAAAAACATTTGAAGCAACACCTCTATCAAGCACTCAAGCAACAACACAACCCAAAACTAAAGCATAATTTATATGAACACACTATTTTGTAAAATTTTGCACTTAGTCAATTTTTATAATTTCCAATTCTCCTCTTGAGATGACAAAGGGATTTGAGGGATGGGGATATATTGAGGGCCTAATTGACTAGACCAAGCAGTCGACCAAGGGAAATTTTCAATTGACTGTGAAAAGAAGTCAATTCAATCAACCGACTAGGGTAGTTAGATCAATTGTAACTTCTTTCCAATAGAAGCAAAGTATACATAGATGTGATCATGAATGTAACAGAGGAGGATAGTGGTGCTTGGTCTATATAATAAAGGATACACATTGTTGGTTCTACCAATACTCTCTCTTCTCCCTTTAAGAATGGCCGTGTGTATATTACTATATAGCTATTTTCTATATATAATGTGTGTGTATGTGTTGTAAGTAACATCCTTTGTTTAATCCCTTAGATTACAACAATTGGCCATTAGATATGGATGGTGTTGGCACTATTACATAATTCCATATAATACCACTTAATTCATATGGAATTGCATTGGAATGGACTGGTTGGATGCACATCATGTTGTCCCATAATCATTACACAATACTTTCTAACGTCTTGATGAAGAAATGTTGAAGCAGCTTTTGCATTTCAGCTTGGAAATGCATTCCCAGATCCATTTCTATAAGGGATATTTCCATCCTTATAGTTAAAAAGATGCTTCATGAAAGGGTGTAAATTGCATGCAACTCATGTGGAAAGAGATAGGAAAGTGTATAAGCCCAAATCTTGAGGCCTTTCCATTGTTTCAAGAGTATGCATATGTATTTGGGAAAATACTAGATTTACCTCCAAAAAGAGATATTGATTTCTCTATTAATTCGATGCTTGGAGATGTTCTAGTATCTAAGAATCCATGCAGAATGAGTAAATTTGAATTGGAGGTGGAAATGCAATTAGAAGAATTGTTAAACAAGGGGTATATATTCCTGTCTCTCCCTCAGAGCAATTCAATATTTGCGAAGAAGAAAGATGAGACTTTGGTAACTATGTGCATTGATTTTGACAATTGAACAAGGTCACTCATAATAAATAAATATCCTTCACCAAGAATTGATGATCTATTTGATCACCTCAAGGGAGAAAATATATTTTTGAAGATAGATATGAGGTCATGCTATCACCAAATAAGGATAAAGGATGAAGACATCAATAAAATATATTTCAAAAAACTATGTATGGGCACCGTGGAATTTGTAGTGGTGCCATTTTGTTTGACAAATGCATCATCTACCTCATGTTCTTAATGAATGGCACATTAGGAAATTACTGATAAGTTTGTCATTGTATTCATAGATGTAATTCTTATTTATTCAAACTCAAATCTTAGAGGAGGAGCATGAAGATCACTTAAGGTTAGTAATACAAGTACTAAGGGAGCATCAATGCATGTGAAGTTAATCAAGTGTTCCTTTTACCAAAGGTGTATTTATTACTTGGGACACATAATCACTAAGGAAAGAATAAGGCAGATCCAGAGAGGATTGAAGTTACTAAGGAATGACCTACACTTAAAAATGTAGTCGTGATAATGTCATTCATGTATTTGTTGGATACCATAGAAGATTCATAGAAGGTTTTTCCAAGATTGATTATCCCATTACATCTTTATAAAAGAAGGGAATCAAATTTGAATGGAAAAGTGTGAGAAAATAATCCAGTTGTTAAAAGAATTGCTTACTAGTGCACCCATTCTTAAGATTGTTGACCCAAATGAAGATTTGGTGGTATGTGCATTTGCTTGCAAAGAAGGACTAGGTGGAGAACTTACTTAGAATGGGCATGTGATCTTCTATGAATCTAAGAAACTTAAGGAGAATGAAAAGAATTGTCACCCAATATTTATAACTCAATTATAATAGTTCATGTCAAGATGTGGAGACATTACTCGATGGGGATAAAGTTATAGTTAAGAACAAACCACAATATCGAAATATTTATTTGAACAACATATTTTAAATGCTAGGCAAACAAAATGGCTGAAATTTCTCGGCAAATATGACTTTGATATTAAACATGCCAAAGAAAAAGAGAACAAGGTTGCTGATGTGCTCAACAAAGATAATACATGCAATGCATGCTCCAACCATAAGCATGTGCAAATATGATTTGATAAAAATAATTGTTGAGGTTATTGCCTCCAATGAGCTTTATCTTCAGATCAAGGAAGGATTACAACAAGATAATGTAGAGAAAAAGTATGAGTGTTATAAGTTGGAAGATAATGGTCTTCTCATCTATAAAAATAAGTTGTATGTTTCTAATTCTTATGATTTAAGGAAGCTAGTTTTAAAAGAAAATGCATAATGTTCCATATGTTGACATCCCATTTCATTAGAAGTCAATTGCGTGAGTAAGAAGTCAATATGCGGGTTAGGAAATGAAGAAGGATGTGGTCATCATTTATCCAGTGCATATAATGCTATAAAGGTTGAGCATAGAGATCCAACAATCTTTCTACAACCATTACCAATTTTAAAGTGGAAATGGAAGTGGTGACTATTGATTTTATCACCAAGTTTCTTAAGATAGCAAGGTAACATAATTCAATAATGGTGAAAATGGGAAAAATTAACTAAATGTGTCTACTTTATTCTAGTTAAATTGTCTCATAAGGCATCTAATATAGTATTTACTTAAAGGAGATTTCTCGCTATCACTATAATTGCTTTCTAATTAATTTAAAACAACCAAGTAAAACATAAATTTGTCAACCCGGGGAAGTCTCTTTATTTCAAAGATAACCACGCACAATATATGCTCAATTCCAAAAGCAACTTTAGTGTTGTGGTAAAGAAACTTATACTAATCAAACTTGCTTAAATAAACCAAGTTCTCTCAGATAAATCACGCAGTAACTTCCGCCAAACCTTTTAAAGATCAACGGCGAATCCCCGGATTACATTTGAATTACTCTGCAATGGGGAAAGAACAACTACTGCAATCGAGAACAGGACTCCTTACTTCAACAGAGACTCTCGTGCATTAACACACTCTTTCATGAAAACAACAATGCGGAAAACAATTAACTCTATCTAATGTAAAAACAAAGCTTACCTAGTTCTCTTTCTTTCTAAGGAGCCTTGAGCCTTACTTCGTTTTGTGCTACCACATTTGTGAGGTTGAGTTTTACAGAGAACAGCGCAGTCTGATCCCTTCCTTTCTCGGAAGGGATCCTTAACCCAGTTTTTTGGCTAGCACTAATGAAAGTTTACAAAGAACAAGATGTTTTGGTTCCTTCTCTCGAGCGTAAACCTTAACCCAATCCTCGCTAATACACTTGCAGGTAAAGGAAATCTACAGAAGACAAGGTATTGTGATTCCTTTCACACCGGAAAGGGTGAACCCTTTAACCAAATCTCCGGCTAGTACACTTGCAGAAGTAAATGAAAACTACAGAAGCCAGGTATCTTAGATCTTCCGCTCGAAAGTAGGAACCCTTTGAACTGAACTTCAAGAAGTACATTCTGCAGCAAGTAAAATGAATTCCTATTAGGGTATGATGTTCTCGATTCTTCGTCCGGAAAGGAACCCCAATCAAATCCTCTGCTAGCCTCTTAAAATCTTCACACAAGATTGCTGGTAAAAGAATTACAAATTCCATTCAATAAACTAAGATAGAATCAATAGTGTTTCAGCAAAACGAATTCCATTAAAAATGGGGCATTTAAAGAAACAATAGTTAAACAAAAAGATGAACAAAAATTATACTAACACACTTCTATCTGATGGGTGAATCTTGTGATGAAGGTGTTCTCCTTCTCACAAGATTCCCTCGGATGAGAGGCTAAAGAAGGATACTCAAAGCAGCCTTTTATTCATCTATCAAAATATCACATTACAAATTAAAAAATGAAATACGCCCCGGCCTCGAGTTGCTCAATGCTATCAAAGATTGATCCTTCGAACGGTGATTTCCTCCGGATTTAAAGAGGAAATCCCTTCGATACAATCATTACAATGTATATCTGAATCCTATCCTAAATAAGATATTCTTTCTAAATCAAAGATAGGATGTCCTATTCATGAAACCAATGTTATTATTGTGAATCGAACGAGATATTGTTACTTACCGGTGTAACAACTTTCCATATCGTTGTCGATGATGTTTCAAAGATCGCAATTGCGGGTTGTTTTACCAATGGAATTGTGCTCAATCGTGTTGACCACCGACCGTATGGGCTTCTTGTGTTTCAAAGATCGTTGGTTCCTCAAGGGCTCCGTTTCAGCATCCTAACTCTTGACTGTAATACTAGCTCCAGAGCCAAAGATTCTATGCACTTCTGGATCAGAGTAGCAGTTCGTTTCAAGATTCCGGCTACCGGACTTGTTCGCGAGCCAAAGATCGGGCCTTTGTTTCAAAGAACGGCGGCCTCTGGATACTGGTGGTTTCGCGTTAATAGGCCTTGAAATGCAATCTGCAGCTTTGACACTTGCGCATTTCTAATCAATGGTTGGCACGAGTGATGTAAAATATTATGCAAAATGTGATTAAAACATATAGTAATGAGAAGGACGCTTTGTATACCTTTGGATTGAATGGATAAAGTGATAGTATGAGTCTAAATGTAGGTGGATCAAGAGTATAATGGGTGGCAAAAAGTATAGGCAAAAGGGTACATTGTGTGGTCCCAATATCCCCTAACTTCAAGGTGTATGTCCCCGCAATCCCACTCAACCGTAACTGATACCTACTCGACGCAAGCTACCAAGTTTCCGAACTCGAGGTACCGTCACAATAAGCTCAACTCTTTGCACTTCCGCACTTTGCTATGTCGCTTGTTTCTTCTTAGTCAGCTTGTAACCGATTTGATATCTCTCATTGGAAGCTGTAAAGGAGGGGAAATAAAATTTGTAATTCCCATCCAGTTTTCATCACAATGTCTAACACACTGTATGTAGTTGGGTACCCTTGAAATTGTTGCTCTAAGTTGGTCGACCAAAAGGATTGTGTTGTTGTCTCTTTCCTGTGGATTGCTGCCAAAACAAATTATTGGGTCAAGGGAATTTCTATGGCGTTGATGCTTTGGCTCGACATTCTTGGAGCACTAATGGATCAGAGTTTGAACATGCCTCGGCCACCTCTAGTTTCTTCAAGACCCCATAATATTCTGAAATGAATCTAGATGCCCTCTCTGGTTCTTGTCTAATCCAGAGGAGACGATCTTCATTGTGCTAGGCAGCCAAAAATTCACTCTGCCACAAAATTTGATTGTAAAGAAAAGAAGTGAATGCTCGAAGTTGAACATCTCCAACAAGAGGATTTATATTGAGCAGTCTGTTTTCAGGAATAGCCTCATTATGGAAATATGCTTCACATAAGAGGTGTTGATCCCTGGTGGAGGCTGTTAGGAAAGTCTTGACAAAATCTGTTGGTTGTATTACTTCGTGGGATTTTCCTTCTATAATTGATTTAATTTAGAACCATGTGAGTCTCTCTATGAGAAATAAAGAATAGTTACAAGATGGTTTCCTTGTGGCCATTAATGTCTGCATTAAATCAAAGATCAGGACCAATCTACCTTTTAAATCTTTGTTCTTCTTCTTCTTGAGTTCACGAAATTCCTGGCGTGTCAGGTCCAATGCTTCCCAATTTGAGAAGGTGTGATTCATCCAGGTTTGTCTGTGCACTTGTAGATGTTTGGCCTGTGTCTCAGCATACTTCTTCTTCCATTTTTGTATCTCTGCATGCTCGTCCCATAGTTGAGTTTGTGTTTCAGCATCTGAAGTAGTGGGGTTAGGCAGGGTTTGAGTAGACTGTTCCTTGGAAGTGGAGAGATTGGTTTGACTGGGAGGTGTAACTTCTTCCATGGGCACTGTTTGTACAGCCCTGTTGACAACAGGAGGGACTTATTTCTTGATCCTGGAAGGGCCTGCTGGTTCTTGTGTTGCAGCAGGTTCAGTCTTGATTTTGCCAGGGCCTGCTGGTTCTTGTGTTGCAGCAAGTTTGTTTTTGAGCTTGGTGGAACCTGCTGGTTCTTGTGTTGCAGCAGGTTTGGTTTTGAATTCAAAAGGGGAAGGAGTAGGTGCTGCTCCTGGTAGTGGCACTTGAACCACCTTATACCCTTCCCGATAATAAATATCTCCACATTGGCAGCACATATATTCCTTGCATATGCTTTATGTAGTTTGTTCTGCCAGGGTTGCTATACGGCTTAAGGTGTACGAACTGAGTTCCTTTTCAAATGCTTCCCTGGCTCTAGCTAATTCTTGCTGATATGCTTCCAATTGAGACTTTAAAAGGTTGTTTTCCTCCAAGACATCAGCCATTGTTTGTTTGGATTGAGAGGCGACTGGTTCTTGTGTGGCAGTCATAACCTCATGAGCTGGTTCTTGTGGAGCAACTACAAGAATGGCCACTGATGCTTGTGTTTCATCCTCCTGATGTAAGGAGAGTAGTGTTTCAGCACCCTCAACCTCTGATTCCTGAATCTCAATGTCGATATTAGTGGCTGGTTCTTGTGTTTCAGCCACTGGATGTTGTGTTGCAGCATCCGGGGTCTCAATTTCCTCAATTTCAAAATTAGTGGCTGGTTCTTGTGTTTCAACCACTAGATGTTGAGTTGCGGCATCCAGGGTCTTAATTTCCTATAATTCAACTTCAATATCAGTGGCTGGTTCTTGTGTTTCAACCACTGGATGTTGTGTTGCAGCCTCCGGGGTCTTAATTTCCTGTAATTCAACTTCAATATCAGTGGCTAGTTCTTGTGTTTCAGCCACTGGATGTTGTGTTGCAGCCTCCGGGGTCTCAGATTCCTGTAATTCAACTTCGATACCAGTGGCTGGTTCTTGTGTTTCAGCCACTGGATGGGTAGCTGGTTGTGTTTCAGCTACTTCAAAAACAGATGATGTCTGGGCCTCTAATTCCTGTAACTCAATATCGGTGGCTGGTTCTTGTGTTGCAGCCACCGAGGTTGGAATAGGCAAAGATCTCGGGGTTTGGGAAGTTGAAGATGTATGGTGTGTCAGTCGAATAGGTGGGGTGTCTAGGGTAGTGGGTATAAAAGGTGGCCTCATTGAGGTTCTTGTATGTTGTTTGCGCAGGAAGGGTGGAAAGGGGGCAATCTGTTTTAGTTTTCTTGGAGGTCTTTTCTGAATGATAGGGCAGGGAACATTTTCTGGTTCAGAGTCATCACTGAGAACATGAAGGGCGGGGGTGGATGACTCTGGTAGGGTATGTGGTGGATTAGGTGGGGTAGGGGAAGGTTCTGTGGGCGGTATATTGGGTATTTCGGGGACGTCTAGGGGGTTTTGTTATTGCTGCTCCTGGGGTATTTCAATAGATGGTTGAGGGTTTATGGGCGGATTATTTAGTAGACGGTTTTGTTCAAAACCCATGTTGATGAGTAATTGGACAAGACGGTGATGGGTAAGTGACAGGGTTGGATCCTTTGCCTTTCGACAGTAATGTGCCATGTTCTTTAGACAGCCCAACAAATAATATGGAATATTGACCCTTCTGTTATGCCTTAAATGAGAAAGTAGGAGGAAGTCGTGCTGATACACTACCTGATATCGACCTTCGCAGGTCAGGTAATGCTTGATAAATCTGGCGACTTTCGGCCATGGTGGTGGCAATGAGTTGAGCTGAACACCCCTTCCTTTCAGTACAATGCGTTCCTCGGGCAGGAAGAAATTCTGTTGAACAGTCCCAATGATATGTTTTCTGCTGAACGTATGTTTGCCGTTCATGGGGATGCCTGAGACCTATGCTATGCCTTCCTCTGTTACTGGTATTCGCACCCCTTCAACGACAGAGTGGTCCTCCTGGAGATTTCTAGCGAACTGTAGGACCTGCTATTCGTTGTAAGATGGAAATCTGTGGAAGTAATTGAGCCACCCTACCTGCTGGAAGATTTCGTACGTTGCTGGGTAGTGTTCCAGCAGTACTGTAGTGGCGGGCTCATTTCGTATGATAGATCCTCCCATGGCTACCGGCTTGGTAAGATACAGCGTCGAGAGTTTGAGTATCAGCTTCTGCAGAGTGAGTTTTTCCGAGCGACGTTATGCAGGAATAGTGGTTAAATGTGCAAAAGGGTGGTGAACTAAGGATGACGGCGGTGAAATCGGGTGTAATGATGGTATCGTGGATTTGATGTGTACTTCCCCTCCCATTAAGTGCGGTTAGTACTAATTGTACTTGAATGGTCATAATGACGCAGAATCTTTCTCATTAACTATAGCCTAACTGAATTACACAATATTTACATACCTTGCCTTACCATTTGGTTTATTCTTCCAACCAGATATCATGCTTGTTCGTGGTGATGTTGTTGTGGCGGCGGCTTTTGATTGTGTCGGGGGCCTGCTGTTTAGAGGGACGATGGTGAGAGACTGGTGTTTCAGTCAACAGAGAAGAACGGAACAATTGTTGTAGATGAAGAACTGTTGATGACTGGTGTTTTGGTACCGGAAGAAAATGAAAAAGTGTTGAACGGTGGTGTTTCAACATCGGGAAGAAGTCAATCATGGTGAACAGTGGTGTTTCAACATCGTGAATAAATGATGAAGGGTTGCTGACAAATGGTGTTTCAGCAATGGAAAGAGGCGAAACAATTGTTGGACGGAATTGTTTCGTCGATGATGGAGGGTGAGAAAAATGAGGGGTTGTTGATAATGGTGTTTCAGCAACAAAAGGAAGAAAGTTGAAACAAGTGCTAGACGGAGTTGTTTCGGCAATGAAAATAGTGAGAAAATGGCGGGCTGGAGTGTTTTGGGAGTGGGAAAAAAATGAAAAATGCTTAACAGTGGTGTTTCAGCATCAGAAAAAAAAAATGATGAAGGGTTGCTGGTAACGGTGTTTCAGCAACGGAAAGGTGAAACAAGTGCTGGACGGAGTTGTTTCGGTAATGAAAATGATGAGGAAATGGCGGACTGGAGTGTTTTGGAAAAGGGAAGAAATGAAAAGTGTTGAACAGTGGTGTTTCAGCATCGGGAAGAAAGTCACCAGTGTTCATCAGCGGTGTTTCAGCATCGTGAAAATCAGCAGTGCTGCACAACGGTGTTTTAGCATCGTGAAAATCAGCAGTGCTGCACAGCGGTGTTCCAGCATCGTGAAAGCTTGTCTCTTTGAAGAAAAATCGGCCTCTCCTGTGCTTTGATCGGGATCCTGCAAAAATCGACTGTAGGACGATATTTCTTGACAGGGATTATTAGTAAATGAAATCTAATCTAATCTAATCTAATACTAAAGGAAATCTTAAAAGAATTAACTGTTACTAGGGGTAGAAACTCCCTCAACGAAAAGAAAATGAGCATCTGCCATGCATGTAGCCTTAAAATCTTCTTTAGAAATAGCTTTCTGGTACAGATGGAGCTGATGACCATTTACAAGTAACGGAGTTCTGGAGTCATCGATTGTGAGGAGCCTTACTGTTCCATTAGGAAAAACTGTGTCTACTTCGTAAAGTCCTAACCATCTTGTGCGCAGTTTCCCCTGAAATTCTTTAAACCGGGAATCATACAGTAGAGCCCAATTACCTTTTTGGAACTGCTTGTTCTTGATGTTTTTGTCATGCCATTGTGATCTTTGCTGTTGAATTACAGTTGTTTGTTGAATGGCATCTAGTCTTTTCTCCTCTAGTTCATTAAGCTGTTGCAGCCTGGTTGTCTGTGCATCTGTTAGATCAAGGTTGGCAGCTAAAGCAGTCCTTAAGGTTTTTATCTCGAATTCCACAGGAAAGACAACACTCTTTCCATAAACCAATTCATAGGGAGAAAATCCTGTAGTATTTCTCCAGGTAGTCCTGTAGGCCCATACTGCTTCAAGGAGTCTGTAGGACCAATCATTTCTACTTTCCTTCACTGTTTTTGTGAATATGGCTTCTATTACTTTGTTTGTGCTTTCCACCTGTCCATTGGCCTGGGGGTGGTATGTTGTAGTCATTCTTTGCTGAATATGATATTTCTGAAGGGTGGATTTGAACCCATGAGAAGAGAAAGGAGGTCCTGCATCTGTGACTAACTCTCTTGGCATTCCAAATCCGGTGAAGATGTCTGTGAATAAGAATTTTATAACTACTTCTTCAGTTGCTCTGTGGAGTGCCTTGGCTTCCACCCATTTAGTCATGTAGTCTGTGCAGACCAGTATATAAACTTTTTGATCGGATGGAGGGTTGATGGGTCCTATGAAATCTAAAGCCCATCTTTCAAATGGTTTGAGTACTACCTGGGGGTTTAATGGCATTTCATCTCTATGATTAGGTTGGCCTACTCTTTGGCAACTATCACAGGCCTTGACATATTTCCTTGCATCTTTGAAGAGTGAGGGCCAATAGTACCCCATCTTGA
>SNQJ01S0037883.1:66013-102309 GCA_010110895.2 Picea sitchensis
TCTGAATCCTATCCTAAGTCGGATCTTCTTTCTAAATCAGCATAGGATGTCCTAGTCTCACGCAACCGAATGCTATTACAGGAACTGAACGAGATATTGTTGTTACGGCTGGTGTAACAGCTTCTTCTTCATCGTTGTTGATGCTGTTTCAGCATCACAATTCGTGGGCTGTTTCAGCCACGTGAATTGTGCTTTGACTGTTGACCGCTGACTGTGGCGGATTCCTTGTGTTTCAACATCGTCGGTTCTGGCGGTTTCTCTGTGTTTCAGCATCTGCAACTCTGGACTGTGTACTAGCTCCGTGTTTCAGCATCTTGCGACCTCGGACTGTGTAGCAGCTCCGTGTTTCAGCATCTGCGGCCTCAGACTATGTAGCAGCTTCGTGTTTCAACATCAATTATGTGTTTCAGCAATAGCGGCCTTAGACAGTTCTGTGTTTCAGCAATAGGCCTTGAATGCAAATCTGCAGCTTTGGACACTTATGCATTTCTAATCAATGGTTAAGTACGAGAGTGATGTAAAATATTATGCAAAACATATTAAACATATAGCAATGAGAAGGGACGTTGTATACCTTTGAGATGATCAGATAAAGTGATAGTATGAGTCTAAATGTAGGTGATCAAGAGTATAATGGTGGCAAAAAGTATAGGCAAAAAGGTACATTGTGTGGTCCTAACAATTTCCATGTTGCTTGGAATACCTAAGGAAACTATTTCAAATGGGATTCAAAGTTTACCTCAATATTTTGGAAATGATTATTCAAGGGTTTTCGTACAAATTTGAAATTTAGTATGACCTATCATCCACAAACAGATGGGAAAATAGAGAGAGTCCATCGAGTGATTGAAGACACGTTAAGAATGCATGTGATGGATAAGCCATTGAAATGGGAGGATTACCAACATTTAGTAGACTTTGCCTACAATAATGGATATCAAGCTTCAATGAATATGAGTGCATTTAAGGCATTTTATGGAAGAAAGTGTAGTACTATAGTTAGTTGGGACAAGACATAGTGGTACTTGGGCTAGACTTGCTCGGATAAATGGAATATCAAATGGTCAAGATCAAGCAAAATTTATAGGCAACATAGGACATGAAAAAGAGTTATGCAGATAAAGGTATAATACCACATGAATTTAAAGTTGGGGTGATCCAAGTGGATCTCGGTAGCCATCCACCTTTTCTATTGAATCAACATTTCAAGCCTATGGTTTTGATAAACCATGATATTCACCCTTTTGATGGGGAATGGAATGTAATGCCATCTTCATTTTTTAATTACAGACATCATGTAATGATTTCCTAGTGGTCTTATGTACATGTATATACATAGCATTAATGCACTGTATCCCATTAGAACTTCATAGTTAAGCGCGCTCAGGATAGAGTAGTACTAGAATGGGTGAACGCCCAGGAAGTCCTAGTGTTTTACATGCCTATGACATTTTATAAACTTAGTCCAATTTATCCCACATGCATCATGGGAATTGTTCTCCTCTCACTCTCTCATATATAATTGAGGTGAAGGAGGCCCTTTAAGCACGAAATGGAGTGTGATGTAAATATTGTTGCAAGTGAAGCGTAGCCAACATCTCTTTCTTCTTATAGATAAGCTACCCCATTTTGCCAGTTTGTGTTCTAAAGTGTTTTTCTCTCTTATTCATTAATAGAAGTTGGGTTTCACTGTATTTCTGTGTTCTCTTCAATAAAAAAAAAAAAATTGTCTTGTTTCGTTCTCAGCATAATCTAAATCAATGGTATCAGAGCAGGATGCTCCTTGTTGTTTCTCAGAGCGGGTCCCCGATGAGGTTAGAGTATAGAGAGTTGGGTCTCGAGCTAGTTTTTCTTTATGACATCTTCTCTCGCCAGCCCAAGTGACCTCCCATGGTGAAATAAAAGAGAGATGAAAAAGCAAGAGATCATTTCAATACATTGCTTGAGGAAGCCATTGTGCAATAAAGAAATGAGATGATGGAAAAATTCGCTCAGATCCTTCAAAGAATACCGATGGCGGTGATCGAGGCATCTTCTAAAAGCAGCCATTTCACAAGTGAAATACCCTTCAAGGTACAAGTTAATTTTGATATCCCCTTATTTGAAGGCTAGATATATGCAGATGCTCTAGAAAAATGGTTGAATCTACTAGAAGGTTATTCTTCCGTCCAAAAAAATTATGACAGTGAAAAGATCACCTTCACGCTCATTAAATCCCTTCCTCATGTTACAACTTGGTGGGAAGGTTATTGGGAGAGATACACCGCGGATGAATCTACACTATTCAGGAGAGAACCCACTTGGGTATCCTTTGTAAATGCCCTAAAGGAGGAGTTTGACCCTGTCGAAAACTATGATGACCAGTACATGAGATGGACAACTCTACATTAGAAAAGAGATCAGACGTTGTCAGAGTATACTAACATATTTCATACCTTGCACTCAAAGATGGGTATCAAATACTCCAAGTGACACCTGGTTTTGAAGTATTGCAGTGGTCTGCACAGGTACATCCAAACATAGATGGATTTTTTCGGCATCTCCTCACTAGGTGTTGCTTATCGATATGTAGTCAAAATTGAGTAGAAATTCAAGCAGTAGAGTAAGCAGGGGTTCGGGTTTGAAAATACACCACAACATAATCATGACAAAGGAAACCCTAACTCATAGAATGAAGGATAGAGAAAGGAGGGTCAAACTCAAGAGAGCCAGTACAAGACGCAGGAAAAGAAGGGTAACGAGAAGTCTAATAAAGACAATGAAATGTGGTGTGAGTTCCACAACATCCCCTGGAAAAACATAGATGAATGTTGGTCGAAACAGTCAATGGTGGCTGAGCTCAAAGAAAAAGAAGCAGAACCTGACTTGGACTTTGATTCAAAGAAAAATAAAGGGAAACATATAATCGAATGTAGAACCCACTACTACCATTGCAACCACAACAATACAACCAAAAGAACTAGAGGAGCTTGAGGAGGGGGAGTGCCTCTTCCACTCACAAATATGGGTAAAGGGGATTCCACTACATTTCATTGTTGACAACAAGAGTCAAAAGAACCCGATCTCAACTGAGGTTGTCAATATATTGAAGCTACCAATTATACCACACCCCTAACCATTCACCATTGGATGGTTGATTCGAGGACTGGACATCTGTGTCAGCCAACAATGTTGCCTATCCTATGGCATCAAGCCTTTCAAGGATGAGGTAGTGTGTGATGTTTCCCCACTTGAAGTCTATGATGTTATTTTAGGAAAAACATATATGTGGAAACATCACGCTATCTATGAGTCCTAGCCTCGCGATGTCAATGTTACTCTAGGAGGTCAGCTCTACAGGGTACCATAGGTAGCTCCAACTACTCCCATTTCATTGATCTAGGAAAAATAATGCTGCAAAGTAATCTCTCATACCACAAAGTTTTCCCTCTTCATGATCCAGTCATACAGTGAACATAAGGTCATTGCAACCACTATAGCCTCGGCCAAAGACATTTCTATCCAGCATAAGTAGGTCAACAAGATTGTAGAGGAGAACAAAGAGAGTGAGATTCTTCCATATGTTTAGCATAGCTCTATTGGCCACGACCCTTTTCAGGTGTGTTTGGGGTTCCAACCATTAGCCTCCATTGATATAAATCTCCTTGTTGCATCTTCACTGATAGACTCCTCCCACACTTAGACCAAGGAAGATCATGCAACCAGATTTGTTGAACGGATCCACACCTCCAACAGGTTCATGACATCCTTCTAGAGGAAAAACACAAGCAGGACATCTACTTAAACAACGCAAGCGACTCACCAAGGTTCAGATTCAACAGAAGTTTCCCCATCTCCCAAGGGAACTTTACGCAATGGGGACCATTTCTTCCTAAGGGGGGAGGAATGATCCAAGTGGATCTCGGTGGCCATCCACCTTTTCCACATAATCAATATTCCAAGCATATGGATTTGATAAACCATGATATTCACCCTTTTGATGGGGAATGGAATGTAATGCCATCTTCATTTGTTAATTACAGACAACATGTAATGATTTCCTAGTGGTCTTATGTACATGCCTATGCATAACACTAATGCATTGGATCCCATCAGAACTCTGTAGTTAAGCACGCTCAGGCTAAAGTAGTACTAGGATGGGTGATCGTTTGGGAAGTCCTAGTGTTTTACATGCCTATGGAATTTATAACCTTAGTCCAATTTATCCCACATGCATCATGGGAATTGTTCTCCTCTCACTCTCTCATATATAATTGAGGTGAAGGAGGCCCTTTAAGAATGAAATGGAGTGTGATGTAAAGCTTGTTGTGAATGAAGTGTAGCCAACATCTCTTTCTTTTCAGAGATAAGCTACCCATTCTTCCAGTTTGTGTTCTAAAGTGTTTTTCTCTCTTATTCATTAATAGAAGTTGGGTTTTACTGTATTTATGTGTTCTCTTCTATATTTTGTTTTTTTCTCGTTTCGTTCTCATCATAATCTGGATCATGGGGAGCATGTGTTTCTAAAAGTGAAACCAAAGAATAGTTCACTGAAGTTGGGGAGCTGCATTAAACTGGAAGCCAAATATCATGGTCCTTTTGAGATCTTGGATAGGATAGGACCCGTTTCAACAAGCTTACATTTCATGTGGCCATAAAAGTGCATAATGTGTAGTTATTGAAAAAGTATGTGCATGACCCTAACCATGTCATTGATTGGGCATTGATTCAAGTGGAACCGAAAGGAGACTTTCAGATATAGCTAGTGTGAATATTGGATGGGAAGGTCACAATGCTCAAGAATAGATTCATAGGGAAGGTTGAGGTCCAATGGATTTACTACATCCTTGAAGAAGAAATGTGGGATTTGGAGGATGCAATGCGGGAGCTGTATCTGCATTTATTTTGAAAACTTTGATGTAAAAATATCATTGTAACTATATATAATGGTTATGTGCACTAAGGACGATACAAAATCTAGGGGGAAAGGAATGTAATACCCAATTTTGATCCCTACTTCGGTGTTGTGCATATGCATGATGAATGGATATAAGATTAATGATGTAATTTATAACCAAACATTCAATGATTAATAAAAGTACATCACTGGATGTAGAAGAGAAGGACAAAAAAGGGGGGCTATGACTCCACAAGAGGGGAAAGACAAGGGGGATTAGTAGGCTAAAGAAATGACCTAAGGAAGGGAGTTAACCCAAATTCTTATCAAACTTTATTATACTTGATTAATAATTAATCAATGTTTAATTAATCATGGGGGGGATTAGTGCATGAAGGTGATAGGTGGCCCCTTCATACCATGCAATTAAATTTCCCTTTACCCTGTAAGAAAACTATTGGGAATTATAGTTGTGATTCAATTTGAAGGTTCTAGAGGGGTTTTTCAAGATAGACTTCCATTCAATTATTAGAGAGCCGGACTTACCAGAAATTGAGAATTCACCCTGCAAGTTATCCTTCATTTGGGGAATTAGGGAAATTTCCCTAGAGAAAACTACTATGGGTGTATTGAATTCCAACTGTGAAAACTATGACCATGAATTTAAAGAGAATTGAGGTTGTACAAAATTATATTCATTGTAATTGATGAAATTTCACTACAACTAATAATTCCATAGAATCCTAGCAGTGAGATTTCCTACTTAGCATGTGTTGGAGTCCTAGAGGGAAGTGGGATAGCTTGAGGGACTATTGAGAAAAGAATACGATCCCATCCCTTGGGTTGTGTAGGATGATGGGAAAGAGGGTTGTGGATTGGAAATTGTTGTAAGTGACTATGAACTTGAGAATTGGGTTGAGAGAACAGAAATTAGAGCCAACCATAGGAATAGTGTCCCCCATATGAATTCATAGCGTTAGCTCGAGGGTGGCTTCTATTACAAAGAGCACTAGCGTAGTAGGGATCCTATGGTTGGGTGGAACATCCCTCTAATACAACTAATTGGTGAACAATTTCTGATAGGTAGGTGTTCCTAAATGTATCTTTGAATTGTGTTGAACTAATACTGAATTGATATGGCTATGTCATGGTTGAATTAATTTCCAGTTTTTTCTTTCGACTGCATGTGTTAGCCTACATTTAGGATTTATAGTTTCATAAATAATGGAATGGATACATTTAGGTTGTATAAATATGTATCGTCATGCATGTTGGTAGTAAATAGTTAATAATAGAACATGCTTTCAGTTCCTTAGTAAATGTGCATGAATTTGGGTGGTTAACAAAATTATCCCATATCCTTAAAGTGCACAAAGGGTATTGGGTACATTACACATGATCGTTGGCTCATGACTTCGGTCAAAACCAACATTCTAGGATTTAAGAACAAGACTAGTTGGGCCCCAAATCCACACTCTTGACATAACCAAGGCAACACCTTGCTCACAACAAAGTTAAAAATAGAGGTAACCTTTGATTAATAAGTGAAACAAGGGGGAGTAACCAAGCAAAGGTTTCTAATTGATCTCAATCCATCCTTGCAAGGAGGCACTTGAAACAAACTTTCCCATAAATCTATCGACCAGAGCCAGCTTTGATAGTGATTCAACTTTCTCGATCCCTATAATCCTTTCCATAACTATTTTTGTTCACCCCATCCTCTTATGAACGAGTTTCACTTTGTGGTATTTTTTACTAGATGTTAAACCATCTAAAGAACCATCTCTAGTTTACACAGTGCATGGAGGGGTCTTGGGATGACCATAACCAACAAATAAATAGCTAGAACTGTCATTGTCGTGCAGTTTTGCCTCTTATATAGAGAAAAGAGTATGCCTTGAATTCTCCTATGTGGGATCATGAAGACCATGTGCCATCTGACACATTGGAGACCTATCCTCCTATGGAACAGTGCCAGTTGCAAGAGGATTGAACGAGACTGCTAGGTGGAGACCATGCATCACCTCAACAGTAAATGCATGGGACTTGTCCCATAACTCTATCAACTCCTTGTGGGTACAAAAGATTGCATGTGGGATAACCTTGTCCTCTTCGTCATAATAAAAAATCTCAAGGTTTTGATCCATGAGTTGCACAAGTCAAGAACCTAGGAGTTGAGACACCCCTCCTTCAAAACCTAAGATGGAATCCTATAAAAACCCTAAAAGACTCCTCAATCCCATCTCTTTGTCCATGTGTTTCCCAACTTCTCCTTATCTTCCCCCAAAGATATTTTAATTATAGTACTATAAGAATCATGCACCAATATGCCAATGGTTGTATAGAATCATGCTTTCTATTTATGCTCTATAATTTGTTAAAAATAATTAAAAAGTAACAAAAAAGAGTTAACACCTTGATTGATTATGTGTATCAATATCCAAAATGGTTTACACCTTGAATGATTATGTGTATCAATATCCACAATGGTTTGACTCCATCTTAAGGTAGTCGAATATTTGTTGGTTGTTTGTACTATTTTGTGAATATCTAGAAACGTTTTAGAGTTATTTTTTTCCCACATAGAAAGGAAAAGAAGAGGTACTCAAGATAAGGCAGAGGACCCCATATCTTAATGAAACGAGGCATGGTATGGTACATGAGTTTAACCCGATGGAATATCTTATCTAGTTAGTATGATCATATTATTGTATGCATTGGATTATGGAGTCCACGATACGTACAACAATAATTTATTACCTCCTTACTAGACCAAGTGAATATACGCTAATACCTCCAAGGGAATGTAACTAAATAATTATAGAGGTGGTTTTTTGAATTGGGAAGTGGCAGGTTACTATTTTTAGTTGAAGGAAAAACATTTGTATGAAGGTTTTAATGGTGGATTTATTTATTTAGTAACTAGCATTTGGTTATGAAGGTGAGTAATGTTGTTCTCGTTCGCACAGAGGGTCCTCTGGGGGGTGGTCATGATGTTTTTTTATTTATCACAACTTGTTAGTAAGTTTTGTTGGTTTCTGGGGTGGTGGGGTTTTTAACTGGGAGTTGGTTAGTGGGAAGTGATGGAGGACAGTGTTTTCACACTTTTAGGATTGAACGCAGAGTCCCAGTTATCTGGTGAATTTTCACTAACTTTATTCATTAATAACTGAGAGTGTGCATGGGCTTTCAATCATTGATAAATCCTTTACTACCCTTTACGTCGGTTTTGATCACGGGGTCTGGTCCCACTACGCGATCTAACTCATTTTTATAGTGTTGGAAGAGCCATGTTTCGTTGGCGAGTTCTCTAGTATGGCACATGAGGTCAACGCCCTCATGGGCGTAACCGATGAGGAGGAATGGGAGCGGGAGGGTCTATTCACCATAGTTGATGAAATGTGTAAATTAAAAGATGGTTGGTGCTCATTAAATGAGCCTTCATTAACCTCTGTAGAGACTTTACTCCACTCTCCTTCCCATTGTTTACCAAAGGACCTTTCGTCGAGCGCATATGGATTTAGTTAGGATATGTTACAGAACCCCTTGGCCCCGTGTCTGAGTAAAGAATGGTTTCAGAGGCTCGATGGCGAGGGGATAGACAATGGTAATACAAATCCTGGGACAGGCACTCAGAGGGTGCATACTCGGGTGTCAAACAACCACTTCCTGGCAAGTTCACAGCGGGGGAATTTACGCCTGAAGGATTCCCTACAAAATAAAAGTGTGCGGGCTTGGAAACCTAAGAAGGTATGTCATTGCCTTGTTATTGGGATGGACGTGGGGTTGGAGGAGACCTGCCAACTTTCCCTATGCGCACTGGTAGGGAGGTTTGCCTACAAGACTCAGAGAAATCTCTCCTTCTCAGAGTGGATGCAGGTGACTTGGTTGCCTCTTATTNATTGCCTTGTTATTGGGATGGACGTGGGGTTGGAGGAGACCTGCCAACTTTCCCTATGCGCACTGGTAGGGAGGTTTGCCTACAAGACTCAGAGAAATCTCTCCTTCTCAGAGTGGATGCAGGTGACTTGGTTGCCTCTTATTAGCTATGTGCCAGAGTACTTGACCCTTCCTTATGGATGGTTTGGATTAGTTTTTAAAAGTACAGAGGATGCTGAGATTATCTTGAACTGTTTTTGGGATTTTGAGGGTGGTAGAATCTTGTTGAAGCGCTAGAGAACTCGCTTCGACCCTGTTACATAATACTTTATCTTTCACCATGTTTAGGTCTTGCTTCCAGGATTGCCACTTAACCTATGGAACAAAAATGCCTTGGCAGCTATTGGGAACCTTTTAGGTCATTTTCTGAAGGTTGATGAAGTGGGTCTACTATCTTCAGATAAGCACATCACAAGAGTTTTAGTTTAAATGGATATACATGCAGGTCTTATGGACTCGTTAAAATTGGAGTGGGGCGGTCAGGTCACAGTGCAAAGTTTGGATTATCAGGGATTACCCTTCCGTTTCTCAACCTACAGACAGACATGACATCTACGTAAAGAGTGTCCAAACTGGAATGGATCCACAGAGTCAAAGGACTCATTGGATTCATGCACAAAAGATTGGTATATGTGTGAAGAGGACTCTGAAGAGTCAGACATTTGTGTTGCTTGGAGCGATGAAGCTTCTTCGGGAACTTTATCAGATTCTTTCTTAGGTAAGTTAAAATCCTTTTGTCCTACATTATTTATTAAACTGTCGTCATGGGAACGAGATTTCCTGGATAAATCTTTCCCATCATTCCTAGTGCCTTCTATTGAAGATGAGTGTAAAAAAAAGGGCACCTTTGTCCGTGAGGTTCCCTCCCATGGTTATGATAGGACTCCTTCTTTATCGACTCCTGTTGTTATCTCTGCTTCCACACCAGAAGTATCTCTATTACAAGCCTCCTTGGACATGGATGTTTCTACCTTACCGACTACTAGTCAACCAGTGTTGTATCCAAATCGGAATCTTGTAATTGATACTTTGATCCCGACTCTTAGGGAGACCATTATCCCTACTCCTTTACAAACCTTTTGGGGAATGGAATCCAAACATGGTAACTCGGTCTATGATAATGGGCGGAACCAGACTTCTGTGGGAGAAGGCTAGGGGAAATCTCTTGCTTGGTCGGGGGGTCTGGGCTTAGAGGTCTCACCTATCAAAACCCGAAGTGCCCAAAAGAAGAAATGGATACATCCACCAGTTGTTGACCAACATTTTGTATCTTCTCTTGATATCAGGGTGCTTAGAGGCATGAAAACCATTGTAAGGGATAAATCATGATCCTCCTCTTCTTGAACATCAGAGGTGTGGGAGGCTCCCTAAAATTGCCTTCTATGCGTAGACTGCTTTCCAATACAAAGCCGAACATAATTTTCTTCCAAGAGACTTTAGTTGTTGAAGAAAAGGCTAGGAAGTTTATGAATTCATTATGTCCTACTTGGATGAAAAGTGCGATCAGTTCCATAGGGAAGTCGGGTGGAATTTTGGCGGCGTGGAATCCTAATTTATTTGAGTTGAAACCTTATCTGTGTGTTGGTGGAATCTTATTGGCAGGTTCTCACATTCTTGACAAAAGAAGGATATGCTTATTAAATGTTTATGGGTCGTGTATCAGGTACAGATAGTTATGGGAATAGGTGGAATCTAAGGGATTGCTTTCTCAGAGTGATATTATCCTCATGGTGGATTTGAACTTCTCTATGGGTATACATGAAGTGTGGGGGGCAGTGGCCTTAATCGATCCACTGGTGGTTTTTTTTCAAAGATATTTTTGCTAACAATCATTTGGTGGATGTTGTTCCTGCGGAGGTGTTGCCAACTTGGCGAAACGGTAGAAGTGGGATGGATGGGATTCAAAATATATTGGACATGGTTTGTGCTTCATAAGCCATTCTTAATGATTCTTCATAGTACATATCATGTGTGGAACTCCCATTTATTTTTTATCATGCACATGTGCTTTTCCAATTGGATTATGGTTTTAAGCTTGTAGCATGTCCATTCAAATTTAACCCATCTTTTTTGAAAGATGAGACATTTGGTGATCTCGTCCGGGATGTGTGGAGTAATCATTAGTATTCATAGGTGGAAGGAGCTAAAAAAAACTATCCAGAAAGCTAATTAAGCTAAAATCCCGAGTGAATAATTGGATAGCGGTTAGGAAACAAAATGAACTTCGATCTTTTGAAAATATCGAAGTGGAGATTGCCCACCTTAACAAACAAAGTTTAGAGATTGATCATTGTTTTGATCCTGGTCCATGATTAAAAACACTTGGATTTGAACAAAACAAACTGCTACTGGTTGATGAGGAATGTTGGCGCCAAAAGAGCAGGGCCACGTGGATACAGTGTGGGGACAAAAATACCAAATTTTCCATCGGTTTTTGAGTTTTAGAAGGAATAAAAAACATTTGTGGGAGGTAGAGGATGAGTTTGATCGGGTTCATACTAGGTAGGAGGCTATAAGGCTGAAGCACTGATATTTTTTAGATCTTTCTATAAAGACTCGGCTCAAAACATGATCAAGGAACAGATTGCTTATGTGCATCTTTATCCTAGGATGGTCTTTGTGGAGGATGTACTTACACTTGAGAAACCATGTACTAATGAGGAAGTTCTAGATGTTCTAAGGGGTTTCACCAAAGATAAGAGTCTCGGTCCTGATGGGTGGACTGTAGAGTTCTTTCTACATTTTTATGATCTGGTTGCAAATGACCTATTGGATGCAGTCAAGGAATCACGATTAAATGGAGAGGTGATCAAATCAGTGAACTCGACTTTTATTGCACTCATTCCAAAGGTAAATGGTCCTTCTACATTTGGGGATTTTCGGTTGATAGATCTGTGCAATCTTTGATATAATATTATATATAAGATTATTGCCAAGCAAATTAGACCTATTCTGTATCACACACTATCAGAAGATCAATTCATTTTTTTTAAAGGAAGGCAACTTATTGATGCCATTGGAACTGCACAGGAGTGCCTTCACAGCATCAGAGAGAAAAAATTACAAGCCTTAATCCTTAAGATTGATTTAAAGAAAGCTTATGATTATATAAGTTGGGATTTTCTTAGGTTGGTTCTTTTACAATGTGGTTTCAAGTTGCCGACAACCAAGTGGATTATGGGTTTTATTACATCATCTACCTTTGCGATTTTAATAAATGGAGAGCCAACTGACTTCTTTAACAGTGGTAGAGGGATTAGACAGGGGTGCCCACTGTCACCCTTGCTATTCATTTTAGTAATGGAAGGTTTGAGTCTAGCATTAAAAAGAAGCCAAGATGAAGGCTTATTGACAGGTATTAAGGTATCAAGGCTCATCAGGATTCTCCACCTTCTTTTTGTCGATGACATCCTTATTATGAAAAAATCCTCTATATCATAATGGATGAAGATAAAAAGGATATTGACTATGTTCTGTAGTGAAACTGGTCTATTGATAAATGCACATAAAACCTCTTTCCTTCAGTATGGTGTTCAACAACAAGTCTTGGATACTTTAAAAGCTTCTTTTCTTTACAATTTTCATGATCTTATTGATGGCTTTAGGTATCTTGGTTATTTTTTAAAAATTGATAGGTACAAAGTCGAGGATTGGCAATGGCTTATAGCTAAGTATGAAAAACGAATAATCCATTGGTGTAATAGATGGCTTTCTATTGGGGATCACCTACTCCTGATCAAGGTTGTTTTAGAAATCCATCCAGTATACTGGTTGGAATTGGCTAATATATCGTCCTCGGTTCTCCATAGAATTCACCAAGTGGTTTTTAACTTTCTTTGGTGTGGTACAAAACAAAAAGAAGAGTTTCCACCTATGTAATTGGCAACTCATAACACGCCCAAAACAATATGGGGGTTGGGGGTTGAGGAATCTATTCAGTTTCAGTAGAGATATGATGGTGAATACCCTTTGGAGGGCATTGATGTTGGATGGATTATAACATCGAGTATTAAAAGATAATATTTCCCTTTTGTTTCGATGGCGCACTGGCTCCGAACGATTTCTGAGATAGTGGGAAAAGGATCACAATCATGGAGGCATCTTCTCAAGTCCTTACACATCCTCTTGCACTGGTTAGTGTGGTGTCCGAGGATGGGAGAATCCATCTTAATTGGCAAAGACCGTATTCTGGGTATGGGGGATATGCCCATCATGTTTGGAGATCTGATTATTGCTCTAAATCTGAAAGGAGTGTATTACTTATTTTAGGCCAACAGTGTGCCTCGCCCGGGAATGATTTGCTCCAAGTGGCTCACAAGCGCTGATTTGGAATTAGAGGGGATTTTAGCATCGAAATGGAAGAATTTTCATTGTGCTCTCATAAACACAAGTGTACAACTGTTAATGAGGCCGAACGAACTAAGATGGATGGGTGACAACTCCTCCAGAATGATATCAGTCAAAAATGTATATGAGGCCACAAAAAAAAAAAAAACCGAAGTTTTTTTATTGGAGGATGAAGTCACTGTGGTCATGGGACTGTCCGTTAAAACTAAATCTCTTTACTTGGCTGGTGGCTGAGAATAAAATTCTCACTTGGGAGAACTTACAACATAGAGGTTTTATTGGACCGGGCTATTGCATTTTATGTAAGAAGAACAAGGAAACAGTGCATCATCTGTTTTTTGAGTGCACATTCACGCTTGCAGTTTGGGAAAGAGTTTTATCATCCATAAAACTCTTGGGAAAGTGGACTAGTAATTATATTTCAGAGTGTTTTAAAAATTGGAAAATGCTTAATTCTTCATATCCAACTCTGTTGGCTTTCATCTGTTGGTATTTATGGCTGGAACGAAACCATGTGAGCTTCGAAGATAGATCTCCCTTCGTTCAAAAGGTGGCGCTCATGTCCTTATTATTCATTGGAAATTAAAAATCACAATTGAAAGCACCAACTCTGAGGAGGATGCCTTCTCAGGCTGCAGTGGGTGGAACGGTTGGATGGTTTGATGGGACTGCTCTTTCTTTGGGTCAAAACAGTGGGGCTAGAGGCGTTATTAGGATCAGCGAGCACTGAACTTATAAATGGACCATCAATTGTGGACCTGGCACCTATACTAGAGCGAAGCTGATGGGAGCATGGGCTTTTCTTACACTGGCTTCTCGGCTTTCTATTCTGGAGCTTCTTGTTCATGGGAATTCAAAGATTGTCATTGATTGGTTGCGAGGCAAGGGACGTCTTCAAGTGGTCTCACTGGAGTTTTGGAAGGATAGATTTATTGAACTTAACAAACTTTTCCAAAATATAACTTTCTTGCATTTGTATAGAAAAGAAAATATAGAAGTGGATGGCCTATCTAAACAGGTGCTCCATAAGGTTCTCGAGAAAATTGTCTATTATCAATGTGAAGAGGACCATGAGGGTCCTCATATGTTTTTAGATCTTTTCTAGAAGTATTGATCTTTTCTCAATACCTTTTTTGGGGAGTCTAGTGGGTGGATCAATATGAGACTTCTGTATTTTTGGTGTGCATTGATAGGTGATTTTCTGGTTCAAATCCTTTGTGGAGGCTATTTATAATCATGTATCGGGAACATAACACATGTTGGGATTTTTTGTTGTCTCGTTGCTAGTGGTGAGATTTTTTCTGGACACATTATGGTGCACATTTTGGATGTATCTAGGCATTTTGATGATGGTTATCTTGTAAAAGATCAATTTATATTTCAATATAAATATAAAGAAAAATTTTATGTGGAAAGAGATGTAAAAAAAAAAACTAACTAACTAAATAATTATAATAAATAAGATTTTGCACCTCTTCTTAAAACATGTTTTTATGATAAAAACATTATATTTATTTTATCTTTGTTATTATTTTAAAAGGCCTAAATTGGTCATTGGAGAATTTGACATTTGTAATAGCTCTTTTTTTTTTTAAAAAGGAAAACATTTTTTTTCTTTTTTATTAAAAAGACAAATGTATCAGTCCAATACACTTTTGTATCCATAAAAGAAAATAATATGTATTGTAATGGCCTTTTTGTTTTAAAAAGCAAATGAGTCAAGTACACTTTTATATTCATAAAGAAAATAATATATTTGGGATGCCTAATTTATTAGTATTGGACACATCTAATAAACACACATGATTTTATTTTGAAAACTTATTTACTTGTATATAATACAAGTAAATTGTAACATAATTTATATATAGTTTAAGGGATTGAGTTTAATCAATTTACCATTAATATTGTTGGGTGTGGTTAATTTCATACTAGTAAGGTGTTTATTCAAATCTGTCCTTGAACATGATTCATGGATGGTAAACCATCGATCATTACATGGCCTAACCTCTAATGGGGACATGGTGAGGTCCAACAATCTCTATAATATATTTGGTCAGGAATTGACCCCGAAACCTCTTGCTTTATAACCACAACTCTCTCTCTCCTACCATACTCTCTCTCTCTCTCTCTCTCTATATATATATATATATATAGTCTTAGTGGATAGTAACAATCATCATTATCATCGTCATAAGCACAAAAAATAGCATTTATAAAATAAAAAGAGAAAAATGTTACATACTTAAATTTATGTGCAAGATAAATGAATTAATTAAAATACATATTAAGATCATAATTAATTGTTGATTAAGGTTTGGTTGTCATTGATGTCAACCCTTGAAGCCCAAAGCACAAAGGTTGGGTAATGGACCCAAGATTGTTTGATTTAAAGATGACTTCGTTATTTTCTTTCATGGTTGATAATAGAAGTAGAAATGGATGAACTCAAAGTGGTCCCCTTATGGTGAAAGCCCTCAAGGGAGATGCTTTAAGCAGTTGAGTTATCTAGAAGTATGGTTAGAACCCATGCTTATTTTTGGAAAAATGAGGAGGATGAATTCCGATTGAATTTATCGATTGAAACTATCCTAGATGGGCGGTCTTGTCATTTCATTTCGATTGGTATGTGGAGCGATCCACATAACTCCTCACGGTTAGAGTTATGGCCATGAAGTTGGAGAACTCAAGTTTGGGTAATGGACCCAATTTTTGTTTGATGAACAATGGTATGAATTTTGATATAGTTTAGGTAATACTATTATATAGATGGTACATGTCGTTCATTTACGGTGGTATGTGGAGCGTCACATAACTCCCTCTCCATGTTTAGAGAGTTATGGCCTTACAGAGTTGGGACCCTCATATGTCATCTAGAAGAGCCCCAAGGTAAAAGTAAGTCAAAGTGGTTTTAAGGATTTAAAAGGGTAAATAATAAAGTGAAGTGATGAGTGTACACTACAAAGTGGTTTAAGAGATTTTAAAAGGTAAATAATAAAGTGAAGTGATGAGTGTACTATAATTCAAAGTAAATACAAAATAAATTAATTCAATAATAAATTTAATGGAGAAATTAGAAGTGGTTTAACCCTAAAATAAAGAAAGTGGGCAAAGTGACTTAGAAGATGTTTTTAAGGAAGCTACTTGGAGAGTATAAATAAGAGGAAAGGCTCTCTCATTTAAGACACACTTGAGCATATTGAATACCTATAGGTGTCCAAGGTAACCAAAGGATATCTAAGCTGAATTTTTTAGGAAAGTGAAGAAAAAAAGGCCGGAATTCAAGGAAGGATATATTATTTTGATGATCCTTTCTAAGGTATGTTTTTTTTAGGTCATCTCACCATTTTCGCAATAAATTTTTTCTAGAATGATTCAGACCGTGAAATTGCTATTCCATTTAAGAAACATATCCAAGTAGTTGTGGTAAAAATATAATCTTGTCGGTCGTTGTATTTGTGGAGTTACACTACGTGGAAAATACAAGTTGTGGCTAGTCCCAAAACTAGTCAAAAACAAGTGTTTTGAGCAAAAACGTCATAACTTCTTCATAACAGATCCAAATTTAGTAAGACAAAATTTGTTGGTTAGAGTACAATATTTAGTATGCTATGTAATAGGTTCAGATCAATTCAACAAATATTCTGTGCAAGGCACGCTCTACAAGTTAGATCTATAGAATAAGCAAGAATTCAGCAAGGTGTGCCATTTTTGTCATAACTCCTTTTTCTGAGAGGTTCCAAGTAGTGACACCTGGATGAATTGCATAAAACACACTGAAGAACATTGTGTATCAGTTTCATATCTTTATTCATCACAGGTACTGTTAGTACTCTGATCTACAAGAGAAAATAATATTTAATTTGGTGCTATGTCCCAGTAGCACATCTGTTGGATACATGCACGCTCTGGAAAAGTGTTATTCTTGCAGCGCCATCATATGCTCTTGGTCTTGGGTGACTAGAACAAGTCATGATGTTTTTATGTATTTTTCCTTTGCTATTTCTTGAGGTAAGTTCTCATAGACCTTAATGCTAGGGTCCTTCTCTTTCCAATATTTGAATAGAACTGGCCTTACTTTGCCATGATTACCTCAAGCGAAAATGAAAGAATGGACTTGTTTCTTACAGGAAACCCCCCAAGACCACGAGGTGGCTGCTGTAAAAAATCCAGGTTGGTTTCAAGAAGACCGCCATCCTTGCCTGATACAAAGTAGCCCTCAGATAGGTCGGCATTGCAAAGAACTTTTATAGCATTCAATCTGAGTTTGGGATGCTCTTTTGTTGTGTAAGGTCCCCAATCATGGCATGCAACAAAAAAGTGATCTCGCCTGTGGGTTCTGTTCCAAAATGGGTATTTGGAAGCAATCGTGTTCACACAGTCTCTTACATACAGTGATATTTGTGGCATGTTGTGTTGTTCTAGTGAAGGAATTCCTCTTCTCATCTCATACACGATGTAGGGCATGTATTATTGTGAGCTTTCCTGAAGTCCTTTGTAACAAATTGTTTTCTCTCTTCCATCTATTTCATAAACCATCCTTATGATACATATATGGAACCCATGGGAACCTCATGAAAATAGGGTTTTTCTCCATCCGGATACACATATACATTCAATATCTTCTCCATCATTTCATAGCTCCTTTTGAAACGAGACACATTATAATAAACCGGGTCGTATAACTCTGGATTGCCGAGAACTGGGACCGCATTTTCAATTTCACATTTCACTTGGAGCAGTTGTTGCTCAATTGTTATAACCCATTCTTCCTTCTGTACAACCTTGAACCAACTGATGGGTACATCGCAGATGAAAGGCGCAAGCATCCAAATGTCAAAACGCCAAACAAGTGTCGGGTTCGGAGCCTGCAAGGAACACATCTCTGGCATTGGGACGTTGTCTTCAAAATGAGTGTAAAGCATTCAAGAAGTGTTTGATGGGATGACAGAACATGAAACCCACAATTGTTGTTGTTTGGCTGGTTATTTTTGCTTCTATTTGCTATGGGTGCGAATAGATCCTTTCACAACACAGATTAAAGGACCAGATCTGCAACAGTGTGGCATCAATTGCTAAGCTAAGTATTCTATTAGCTATATTCATTGGCTATGAGAATGATTTAACCTGGCATTTTCCGAATTCAACACTCCAAATTATTGTGGAAAGCATGGCACTGGCAATCTTCCATCAGCTAGTGAGGAGGACAGAAACACACCTGTAGATAATCACTCACAACTTTGGCTAAGATCAACAGTTACTAATGATTGGCTTTGTTCTTTGGTTGTAGCAGATTATATAGAGGGTTCTCCATTCCAAGGAAAATCATTTAAGAGATGTAAGGTCTCAGATGGAACAACGAAACTGAAGTTAAATCTCAAGAACTCAGAAATCTTCGCTCATTTTTCATGCAAAAGATAGATCGAGTGAGGAGCCTGGACGAGAAGTCTTATATTGACAAAGAATTTTGGGGTCCATGCCATAGTTCAAACATTGTAATTGGTATCCCAACCTATTACCAAAATGATGATTCAGTCTTATATATTTTGACTCCTTCGCAACCACCACAATCCATTAAGAGTAGTCCTGTTCATTATCATATCTATCGATGGTATCCACAAGTAGCAAGATTCAAGTGCAGATACAGATTTTTCATGCAAAATTATAGATGGCAGAGTATTTTGGTGGCAGAGGATCTGATCCATTTTTTAGGCAGCGATGTAGCTTTTAGTTACAAGTTTTCATGAGAAGGATTAGCAAGTCAAACATTATCTCCAGGGTTCGATGCACATTTTTAGGCAGTAGTTAAATATTCCATGAACATGTGGCAGAATATTCAATTACATCCCTGATTTCCAAAGCACCTGGCAACAGTAAATGGGAGTTGAGGTGTCAAGCAGTTTTATCACTTCCATATTTACAGAGCATATTGACTCTAGATCCAAAACCTCAGGCCGAGATATCGAGTAGAAGTGGCAGAGCATCTTCAGCATTAGAGACCTTTTTGAGATCAAATTCCATGCTTTAACCACCTGTTAGCAATCAAAGGCAGATTTATTGACACAACAAAGAAGGATATTGGTCTACAACAACTTCAGTATTCGACACATATTTGTAATCATATTTTAGATTTGGTGTAGGGATTTCATTTCCAGCAAAATAGAAGCTAATCTCTGTATTTAGAAATCCTAAATCCATCAATTACAGATCGAAACTTATAATTGTAAATCTATAAATCTTTTGAGGGGATCGGAGAAAGGCAAATGGGGGAAGAGACCTGTGTATAATTATTGTAAGCCTAAGGGCATTCTGATGAAGTATTCATTCCTGACATTGAGCATCCCTATGAATTGTGCTATCAGATTGTGATCTTTTGCATTTCCCATTCTATTTTCCTCTTGCTTGAATGAGTTACAGATATTGAGAATCAATGACTGTCCTTAAACAATAGATTCTTGAGTAGCAAGATTTATTGTGATCTTCTTGTTGCTTGTGTGTTTTGTTCAAGTACCTGTCAAATCCATTTTACAGAGAGAATCTTTGTTTGGTGGATGTTCTACTAATTATCACATTCTCCATTCTTCCATCCATCATCATATAAGTATTTGTCTGATATGTATTTCACTGGCCTTCAATCTAACAGGGTGTTTACTTGACTCCATGCCCAATGGTAAATCTCTGATCTAAAGTTAGTTTATTGCCCTCTTCCTTCCTCATTCATTGTCGTTGATCCATCAAACCAAACCATAATCTAATTTTCATCTACAAAAACCATTGCAATAACCAATATGTGCTAGGCTTGACCCTATAGCAGTCTAGGAGCAACTTCTAGAACTAACATATTTTGGAGTCGTTGTCGGGGACGAAGCAACGAATAAATCTTCCCTGGGAGAACGACAACGATCAGATCCTCTTCTTGATGGTGACCGAGAAGAGGACATGTGCTTGACAACAGATCTTTCACTATGGCAACTCCACTGTCTAAAGATTACTAGGCGACTCCATTGGGATTTCAATTATGGAAGCCATTTTGGCTCAAAGGTTGGCCTTTTGTGAATTTTCAGGTGTAGTTGGTTTTCCAAACCCAATGCTTAGCAAAGGTAAATGGGAAGGTTCCCTTCCTACATTTAAAGGAGAAGATTGGGAGGTACCGACTAAACATCTTCTAGATTTCCATGAGTTTATTCGTGAACATCAAATTCTCCACGAGGATGTAAAGATCAATATTTTCAGAAACTCTTTGAAGGGAGCAGCCCTTGACTGGTGCAGATATCTTCCAGCCACTAGTATCAACTCTTTGAGATTTTTTCATGATACTTTCAATTTGTTTTGTAAATATGCATTTTCAGCTAACGTCCTTTTTCCAGAATGTTGTCATGAATATAGTTTGTTTCGTCAAATTAATGGACATGAAAAGTACGATTGTGCTAAAAAATCTATGGTTGTAGAGGATACATTTCTGAAAGATTCAAAGGTGGTAGATGACCTTCATTTGACAGGAAGTTTGTAGATACGTTTGAAATCATATCAAATGTATCTATTTTTCCTAATTTGCATAAAAATCAAGCCATGTCTTTTGAGATCTCAGATGATAAAGAGTAGATAGCATATGGCAACAGTCTCGGATCTGATCAGGAACATCATGAGCATCACGAAACTGATAGAGAAAAGTTCCAACAACAATTGATGCTTTCTTATGGGTCAGTTGTTGAGTAGTCAATATATGGGTTTATAGAACTTGGAAGTGACATTCATGATCAACAATCTAATGAGATCAACTATGTGGAAAAGCGGCCTTTTGATTTTAAAAAACCAAGTAAGATCATACATGAATTTTATGATCCAGTTGTTATATGGATGGAGTCACTATTTTCAGTAATGCCATATATTACAAAGTTTGGCATGATGGTTTGAAGCAACAAACATGAGCTGGTTGTGGTTTCCTTGTTGCATATTTTGTTCTCTTTTCATGTATTTCGTTGTGTATATGAAGGCAAGACAAGCAATTTGTTGCTTGAATTATTTTTCTGGAAATTTATATATACCTGAAACATTTATTCTCATAAGTTAGAGTAGGGTAGCATAGATGAATAAGCTCATGGCTGAGCATTTCTAGTTTGCACAATACGTGAGGTTTTCATCTAGTATTTGGTTTCAGTTTTGAAATAAAGACTCCATGCCCAATGCATATAAGGCACTATTGGCAAGGGAAGCTTGGCTTCAAATGAGGAGCATAGTTGCAGAATTTTGGGCCATATTTGAATGATATTGGCTGACTCCATAACCCAATGGACTAGGTACAACACAGAAGAATGTGAATGTTTGCAGAGACAAAATTTTGAAGGTTGCATTGCACGGATGAACAGAGGAAAATGCACAATGATCTACTTGTTCTTGATGCCTCATGGGGAGAGAATCACCCCCTAGAAGGATCCAATGTTAGTACTCTGATCTACAAGAAAAAATAATCTTTAATTTGGTGTTATGTCCCAGTAGCGCATTTGTCGGATACAGGCACGCGACTGGAAAAGTGTTATTCTTGTAGCGCCAACATATACTCTTGGTATTGGGTGACTAGAACAAGTCATGATGTTTTTAGGTATTTTTCCTTTGCTATTTCTTGAGGTAATTTCTCATAGACCTTAATTCCAGGGTCCTTGTATTTTCAGTATTTGAATAGAACTGGCCTTACTCTTCCATGATTACCTCCAGCGAAAATGCAATAATGGACCTGTTTCTTACAGGAAACCCCCCAAGACCACGAGGTGGCTGCTGTAAAAAATCCAGGTTGGTTTCCATAATATCGCCATCCTTGCCTGATACAAAGTAGCCCTCAGATAGGTTGGCATTGCAAAGAAATTTTATAGCATTCAATATGAGTTCAGGATGTTCTTTTTTTGTGTAAGGTCCCCAATCATGGCATGCAACAAAAAAGTGATATCGCATGTGGGTTATGTTCCAAAATGGGTATTTGGAAGCAATCGTGTTCACATAGTCTCTTATATACAGTGATATTTGTGGCATGTTATGTTGTTTTGGTGCAGGAATTCCTCTTCTCATCTCATACATGATGTAGGGCATGTATTATATGTGAGCTTTCCTGAAGTCCTTTGTAACAAACTATTTACTCTCTTCCATCTGTTTCATAAACCATCCTTCTGATACATATATGGCACCCATGGGAACCTCATGAAAATAGGGTTTTTCTCCATCTGGATACACATATACATTCAATATCTTCTCCGTCATTTCATAGTTCCTATTGAAGCGAGACACATTATAATAAACTGGGTCATATAACTCTGGATTGTTGAGAACTGGGACCACATTTTTGATTTCACATTTCGTTGAGAGCAGTTGTTGCTCAATTGTTATTACCCATTCTTCCTTCTGCACAACCTTGAACCAACTGATGGGTACATCGCAGATGAAAGGCGCAAGCATCCAAATGTCAAAACGCCAAACAAATGCCGGGTTCAGAGCCTGCAAGGAACACATCTCTAGCATTGGGACGTTGTCCTCAAAATGAGTGTAAAGCATTTGAGAAGGGTTTGATGGGATGACAGAACAGGAAAACCACAATTGTTGTTGTTTGGCTGGTTATTTTTTCTTCTATTTGCTATGGGTGAGAATAGATCCTTTCACAACACAGATTAAAGGAATGGCTATGCAACACTGTGGCATCAATTGCTAAGCTAAGTATTCTATTAGCTATATTCATTGGCTATGAGAATGATTTATCCTGGCATTTTCCCAATTCAACATTCCAAATTATTGTGGAAATCATGGCACTGGGAATCTTCCGTCAGCCAGTGAAGAGGACAGAAGCACACATGTAGATAATCACTCACAACTTTGGCTAAGATCAACAGTTACTAATGATTGGCTTTCGTCTTTGGCTGTAGCAGATTATACAGAGGATTCTCCATTCCAAGGAGAATCATTTAAAAGATGTAAGGTCCCAAATGGAACAATGAAACTGAAGTTAAATCTAAAGAAGTCAGAAATCTTCTCTCATTTTTCATGGAAAAGATAGATTGAGTGAGGAGCCTAGACAAGAAGTTTTATATCAACAAAGAATTTTGGGGTCCATGACATAGTTCAAACACCGTAATTGGTATCCCAACCTATTACCAAAATGATGATTCAATCTTATATATTTTGACTCCTTCGCAGCCACCACAATCCATTAAGAGCAGTCATGTTCATTATCATATCTATCGATGGTATCCACAAGTAGTAGGATTCAAGTGCAAATCTAGATTTTTGATGCAAAATTATAGATGGCAGAGTATTTGGTGGCAGAGGATCTGATCCATTTCTTTAGGCAGCGATGTAGCTTTTAGTTACAAGTTTCATGAGAAGGATTAGCAAGTCAAATATTATCTCCAGGGTTCGATGAGCATTTTTAGGCAGTAGTTAAATATTCCATGAACATGTGGCAGAATATTCAAGTACATCCCTGATTTCCAAAGCACCTGGCAACAATAAATGGGAGTTTAGGTGTCAAGCAGTTTTATCACTTCCATATTTCCAGAGCATATTGACTCTAGATCCAAAACCTCAGGCCAAGATATCGAGCAGAAGTGGCAGAGCATCTTCAGCATTAGAGACCTTTTTGAGATCAAATTCCATGCTTTAACCACCTGTCAGCATTCAAAGGTAGATTTATTGACAACAAAGAAGGATATTGGTCTACAACAGCTTCAGTATTCGACACATATTTATAATCATATTTTAGATTTGGTGTAGGGATTTCATTTCCAGCAAAATAGAAGCTAATCTTTGTATTTAGAATTCCTAAATCCATCAATTACATATCGAAACTTATGATTGTAAATCTATAAATCTTTTGAGGGGGCTGGAGAAAGGAAAATGGGGGTGGAGGCTTGTGTCTAATTATTGTAAGCCTATGGGCATTTTGATGAAGTATGCATTGCTGACATTGAGCATCCCTATGAATTGTGCTATCAGATTGTGATCTTTTTCGTTTCCCATTTTGTTTTCCTCTTGCTTGAATGAGTTACAGACATTGAGAATCAACGATTGTCCATAAACAATAGATTATTGGGCAGCAAGATTTGTTGTGATCTTCATATTGCTTGTGTGTTTTGTTCAAGTACCTGTCAAATCCATTTTACAAAGAGAATCTATGTTTGGTGGATGTTCTACTAATTATCACATTCTCCATTCTTCCATCCATCATCATATAAGTATTTGTCTGATATGTAGTTTATTGGCCTTCAATCTAACAGGGTGTTTACTTGACTCCATGCCCAATGGTAAATCTCTGATCTAAAGTTAGTTTATTGCCCTCTTCCTTCCTCATTCAGTGTCGTTGATCCATCAAACCAAATCATAATCTAATTTTCATCTACAAAAACCATTGCAATAACTAAGATGTGCTAGGCTTGACCCTATAGTAGTCTAGGAGCAACTTCTAGTACTAACATATTTTAGCACCGCTGTCGGGGACGAAGCAACGAAGAAATCTTCCCTGGGAGAACGACAATGATCAGATCTGCTTCTTGACAGTGAACGAGAAGAGGACATGTGATTGACTATAGATCTTTCACATGGAGACTCCACTGTCTAAATATTAATAGGGGACTCCACTAGGATTTCAAATATGGAAACCATTTTGGCTCAAAGGTTGGCCTTTTGTGACTTTTCAGACATAGTTGGTTTTCCAAACCCAATGCTTAGCAGAGGTGAATGGGAAGGTTCCCTTCCTACATTTAAAGGAGAATATTGGGAGGTATCGGCTAAACATCTGCTATATTTCCATGAGTTTATTCGTGAACATTAGATTATGCACGAGGATGTTAAGATCAAGATTTTCAGATACTCTTTGAAGGGAGTAGCCCTTGACTGGTGAAGATCTCTTCCAACCGCAATATCAACTCTTTGAAAGGTATTCTTGATACTTTCAATTTGTTCTGTAAAGATGCATTTTCAGCTAACGTCCTTTTTCCATAATGTTGTCATGAATATAACTTGTTTCGTCAAATTAATGGACATGAAAAGTATGATTGTGCTGAAAAATCTATGGTTGTAGAGGATACTTTTCTGAAAGATTCAAAGGTGGTAGATGACCTTCATTTTGACAGGAAGTTTGTAGATACGTTTGACATCATATCAAATGTATCTATTTTTTCTAATTTGCATAAAAATCAGGCCATGTCTTTTGATATCTCAGATGATAAAGAGCAGATAGCATATGGCAGCAGTGCTGGATGTGATCAGGAACATCATGAGCATCACGAAACTAATAGAGAAAAGTTCCAACAACAATTGATGCTTGCTTTTGGGTTAGTTGTTGAGCAGTCAATATATGGGTTGATAGAACTTGGAAATGACATCCATGATCAGAAATCTAATGAGATAAACTATGAGGAAAAGCAGCCTTTTCATTTTAAAAAACCAGGTAAGATCATACATGAATTTTATTATCCAGTTGCTATATGGATGGAGTCACTATTTTCAGTAATGCCATATATTACAAAGTTTGGCATGATGGTTTGCAGCAGCAAACATGAGTTGTTTGTGGTTTCCTTTTTGCATATTTTTTTCTCTTTTCATGTCTTTCGCTGTGTATATGAAGGCAGGACAAGCAATTTGTTGCTTGAATTATTTTTCTGGAAATTTATATATAACTGAAACATTTATTCTCAGCAGTTAGAGTAGGGTAGCATAGATGAATAAGCTCATGGCTGAACATTTCTAGTTTTCACAATACGTGAGGTTTTCATTTAGTATTTGGTTTCAGTTTTGAAATAAAGACTCCGTGCCCAATGCATATAAGGCACTATTGGAAGGGGAAGCTTGGCTTCAAATGAGGAGCAGAGTTGCAGAAGTTTGGGCCAGATTTGAATCATATTGGATCACTCCATAACCCAATGGACTAGGTACAACACAAAAGAATGTGAATTTTTGCAGAGACAAATGTTTGCAGGTTGTGTTGCACGAATGCACAGAGGAAAAGGCACAATGGTCTGCTTGTTCTTGATGCCTCACGGGAAGAGAATCACCCCCCAGAAAGAGCCAGTGTTAGTACTCTGATCTACAAGAGAAAATAATCTTTAATTTGGTGCTATGTCCCAGTAGCACATCTGTCGGATACAGACACGCTACTGGAAAAGTGTTATTCTTCCAGCGCCATCATATGCTCTTGGTCTTGGGTGACTAGAACAAGTCATGATGTTTTTAGGTATTTTTCCTTTGCTATTTCTTGAGGTAAGCTCTCATAGACCTTAATGTCAGGGTCCTTGTCTTTCCAGTATTTGAATAGAATTGGCCTTACTCTGCCATGATTACCTCCAACGAAAATGCAATAATGGACTTGTTTCTTACAGGAAACCCCCCAAGACCACAAGGTGGTTGTTGTAAAAAATCCAAGTTTGTTTCAGGAAGACCACCATCCTTGTCTGATACAATGTAGCCCTCATATAGGTCGGCATCGCAAAGAACTTTTATATCATTCAATCTGAGTTTAGGATGCTCTTTTGTTGTGTAAGGTCCCCAATCATGGCATGCAACAAAAAAGTGATCTCCCCTATGGGTTATGTTCCAAAATGGGTATTTGGAAGCAATCGTCTTCACATAGTCTCTTATATACAGTGATATTTATGGCATGTTATGTTGTTTTGGTGCAGGAATTCCTCTTCTCATCTCATACACGCTGTAGGGCATGTAATACACGTGAGATTTCCTAAAGTCCTTTGTAACAAACTGTTTACTCTCTTCCATCTGTTTCATAAACCATCCTTCTGATACATATATGGAACCCATGGGACCCTCGTGAAAATAGGATTTTTCTCCATCCAGATACACATATACATTCAATATCTTCTCCATCATTTCATAGCTCCTTTTGAAACGAGACACATTATAATAAACTGGGCCATATATCTCTAGATTGCCGAGAACTGGGACCGCATTTTCGATTTCACATTTCGCTGAGAGCAGTTGTTGCTCGATTGTTATTACCCATTCTTCCTTCTGCACAACCTTGAACCGACTGATGGGTACATCGCAGATGAAAGGCGCAAGCATCCAAATGTCAAAACGCCAAACAAGTGTCGGGTTCGGAGCCTGCAAGGAACGCATCTCTGGCATTGGGACGTTGTCTTCAAAATGAGTGTAAAGCATTCGAGAAGGGTTTGATGGGATGACAGAACAAAAAACCCATAATTGTTGTTGTTTGGCTTGTTATTTTTTTTTCTATTTGCTATGGGTGCAAATAGATCCTTTCACAACACAGATTAAAAGACCGGATCTACAACAGTGTGGCATCAATTGCTAAGATAAGTATTCTATTAGCTATATTCATTGGCTATGAGAATGATTTATCCTCGCATTTTCCCAATTCAACGTTCCAAATTATTTTGAAAATCATGGCACTGGCAATCTTCCGTCAGCCAGTGAGGAGGATAGAAGCACACTTGTAGATAATCACATACAACTTTGGCTAAGATCAACAGTTACTAATGATTGGATTTGGTCTTTGGTTGTAGCAGATTATACAGAGGGTTCTCCATTTCAAGGAAAATCATTTAAGAGATGTAAGGTTTCGGATGAAACAACGAAACTGAAGTTAAATCTAAAGAAGTCAGAAATCTTCGCTCATTTTTCATGGAAAAGATAGATCGAGTGAGTAGCCTGGAGGAGAAGTCTTATATCGACAAAGAATTTTGGGGTCCATGCCATAGTTCAAACACTGTAATTGGTATCCCAACCTATTACCAAAATTATGATTCAGTATTATATCTTTTGACTCCTTCACAACCACCACAATCCATTAAGAGCAGTCATGTTCATTATGATATCTATCGATGGTATCCACAAGTAGCAGGATTCAAGTGCAGATCCATATTTTGATGCAAAATTACAGATGGCAGAGTATTTTGGTGGAAGAGGATCTGATACATTTCTTTAGGCAATGATGTAACTTTTAGTTACAAGTTTTCATGAGAAGGATTAGCAAGTCAAATATTATCTCCAGGGTTTGATGAGGATTTTTAGGCAGTAGTTAAATATTCCATAAACATGTGGCAGAATATTCAATTACATCCCTGATTTCCAAAGCACCTGGCAACAGTAAATGGAAGTTTAGGTGTCAATCAGTTTTATCACTTCCATATTTCCAGAGCATATTGACTCTAGATCCAAAACCTCAGGCCAAGATATCGAGTAGAAGTGGCAGAGCATCTTCAACATTAAAGACCTTTTTGAGATCAAATTCCATGTTTTAACCACCTGTCAGCAGTCAAAGGCAGATTTATTGATAACAAAGAAGGATATTGGTCTACAACAGCTTCAGTATTTGACACATATTTGTAATCATATTTTAGATTTGGTATAGGGATTTCATTTCCAGCGAAATAGAAGCTAATCTTTGTATTTAGAAATCCTAAATCCATCAATTACAGATCAAAACTTATGATTGTAAATCTATAAATCTTTTGAGGGGACCGGAGAAAGGCAAATAAGGGTAGAGGCATGTGTATAATTATTGTAAGCCTATGGGCATTCTGATGAAGTATTCATTCCTAACATTGAGCATCCCTATGAATTGTGCTATCAGATTGTGATCTTTTTTCGTTTCCCATTCTATTTTCCTCTTGCTTGAATGAGTTATAGACATCGAGAATCAATGACTATCCATAAACAATAGATTCTTGAGCAGCAAGATTTGTTGTGATCTGCCTATTGCTTGTGTGTTTTGTTCAAGTACCTGTCAAATCCATTTTATAGAGAGAATCTTTGTTTGATGGATGTTCTACTAATTATTGCATTCTCCATTCTTCCATCCATCATCATATAAGTATTTGTCTAATATGTAGTTCAATGGCCTTCAATCTAACAGGGTGTTTACTTGACTCCATGCCTAATGGTAAATCTCTGATCTAAAGTTAGTTTATTTTCCTCTTCCTTCGTCATTCAGTTTCGTTGATCCATCAAACCAAACCATAATCTAATTTTCATCTACAAAAACCATTGCAATAACTAAGATGTGCTAGGCTTGACCCTATAGCAGTCTATGAACAACTTCTAGCACTAACATCTTTTGGCGTCGTTGTCGGGGATGAAGCAACGAAGAAATATTCCTTGGGAGAATGACAATGATCAGATTCGTTTCTTGATGGTGAATGAGAAGAGGACATGTGCTTGACTGCAGATCTTTCACCATGGCGACTCCACTGTATAAAGATTAATAGGCAACTCCACTGGGATTTCAAATATGGAAGCCATTTTGGCTCAAAGGTTGGTCTTTTGTGACTTTTGAGATGTAGTTGGTTTTCCAAACCCAATGCTTAGCAGAGGTGAATGGGAAGGTTCCCTTCCTACATTTAAAGGAGAAGATTGAGAGGTACCAACTAAACATCTGCTAGATTTCCATGAGTTTATTCGTGAACGTCAGATTCTGCACGAGGATGTTAAGATCAAGCTTTTCAGATACTCTTTGAAGGGAGTAGCCCTTGACTTGGGCATATCTCTTCCAACAGCCAGTATCAACTCTTTGAAAGGTTTTCATGATACTTTCAATTTGTTCTATAAAGATGAATTTTCATCTAACATCCTTTTTCCAGAATGATGTCATGAATATTGTTTGTTTCGTCAAATTAATGGACATGAAAAGTATGATTGGGATGAAAAATCTATGGTTGTAGAGGATACTTTTCTAAAAGATTCAAAGGTGGTAGATGACCTTCATTTTGACAAAAAGTTTGTAGATACATTTGACATCATATCAAATGTATCTATTTATTCTAATTTGCATAAAAATCAGGCCATGTCTTTTGATATCTCAGATGATAATGAGCAGATAGCATATGGCAACAGTCCTGGATCTGATCAGGAACATCATGAGCATCACGAAACTGATAGAGAAAAGTTCCAACAACAATTGATGCTTGCTTCTAGGTCAGTTGTTGAGCAGTCAATATATGGGTTTATAAAACTTGGAAATGACATTCATGATCAACAATCTAATGAGATCAACTATGAGGGAAAACAACCTTTTGATTTTAAAAGACCAGGTAAGATCATACATGAATTTTATGATCCAGTTGCTATATGTATGGAGTCACTATTTTCAGTAATGACATATATTACAAAGTTTGGCATGATGGTTTGCAGCAACAAACATGAGCTGGTTGCGGTTTCCTTGTTTTATATTGTGTTCTCTTTTCATGTCTTTCGTTGTATATATGAAGGCAGGGCAAGAAATTTGTTGCTTGAATTATTTTTCTGGAAATTTATATATACCTGAAACATTTATTCTCAGCAGTTAGAGTAGGGTATCATAGATGAATAAGCTCATGGCTGAGCATTTCTAGTTTGCACAATACGTGAGGTTTGCATCTAGTATTTGGTTTTAGTTTTGAAATAAAGACTCCATGCCCAATGCATATAAGGCACTATCGGCAGGGGAAGCTTGGCTTCAAATGAGGAGCAGAGTTGCAGAAGTTTGGGCCAGATTTGAATGATATTGGTTGACTCCATAACCCAATGGTCTAGGTACAACATAGAAGAATGTGAATGTTTGCAGAGACAAAAGTTTGCAGGTTGCGTTGCACGGATGCACAGAGGAAAAGGCACAATGGTATACTTGTTCTTGATGCCTCATGGGGAGAGCATCAGCCCCCAGAAGGAGCCAATGTTAGTACTCTGATCTACAAGAGAAAATAATATTTAATTTGGTGTTATGTCCCAATAGCACATATGTTGGATACAGGAATGCTACTGGAAAAGTGTTATTCTTGCAGGGCCATCATATGCTCTTGGTCTTAGGTGACTAGAACAAGTCATAATGTTTTTAGGTATTTTTCCTTTGGTATTTCTTGAGGTAAGTTCTCATAGACCTTAATGTCAGGGTCCTTGTCTTTCTAGTATTTGAATAGAACTGGCCTTACTCTACCATGATTACCTCCAGCGAAAATACATGAATGGACCTGTTTCTTATAGGAAACCCTCCAAGACCATGAGGTGGCTACTGTAAAAAATCCAGGTTGGTTTCAAGAAGACTGCCATCCTTGCCTGATACAAAGTATCCCTCAGATAGGTCGGCATTGCAAATAACTTTTATAGTATTCAATCTGAGTTCAGGATGTTCTTTTGTTGTGTAAGGTCCCCAATCATGGCATGCAACAAAAAAGTGATCTCCTCTATGGGTTTTGTTTCAAAATGGGTATTTGGAAGCAATCGTGTTCACATAGTCTCTTATATACAATGATATTTGTGGCATGTTATGTTGTTCTGGTGTAGGAATTCCTCTTCTCATCTCATACACTCTGTAGGGCATGTAATATACGTGATCTTTCCTAAAGTTCTTTGCAACAAACGGTTTACTCCCTTCCATCTGTTTCATAAACCATCCTTCTGATACATATATGGAACCCATGGGACCCTCATGAAAATAGGGTTTTTCTCCATCTGGATACACATATACATTCAATATCTTCTCTATCATTTCATAGCTCCTTTTGAAACGAGACACATTATAATAAACCGGGATGTATAATTCTGGATTGTCGAGAACTGGGACCGCATTTTTGATTTCATATTTCGCTGAGAGCAGTTGTTGCTCGATTTTTATTACCCATTCTTCCTTTTGCATAACCTTGAACCAACTGATGGGTACATTGCAGATGAAAGGCGCAAGCATCCAAATGTCAAAACGCCAAACAAGTAATGTCGAGTTCAGAGCCTGCAAGGAACGCATCTCTGGCATTGGGACGTTGTCTTCAAAATGAGTGTAAATCATTCGAGAAGGGTTTGATGGGATGATAGAACAAGAAGCCCACAATTTTTGTTGTTTGGCTCATTATTTTTGCTTCTATTTTTTATGGGTGCGAACAGATCCTTTCACAACACAGATTAAAGGACTTGATTTGCAACAGTGTGGCATCAATTGCTAAGCTAAGTATTCTATTAGCTATATTCATTGGCTATGAGAATGATTTATCCTGGCATTTTCCCAATTCAACATTCCAAATTATTGTGGAAATCATGGCACTGGGAATCTTCTGTCAGCCAGTGAAGAGGACAGAAGCACACATGTAGATAATCACTCACAACTTTGGCTAAGATCAACAGTTACTAATGATTGGCTTTCGTCTTTGGTTGTAGCAGATTATACAGAGGATTCTCCGTTCCAAGGAGAATCATTTAAGAGATGTAAGGTCCCAGATGGAACAATGAAACTGAAGTTAAATCTAAAGAAGTCAGAAATCTTCTCTCATTTTTCATGGAAAAGATAGATTGAGTGAGGAGCCTGGACGAGAAGTCTTATATCGACAAAGAATTTTGGGGTCCATGCCATAGTTCAAACACTGTAATTGGTATCCCAACCTATTACCAAAATGATGATTCAGTCTTATATCTTTTGACTCCTTCCCAGCCACCACAATCCATTAAGAGAAGTCTTGTTCATTATCATATCTATCGATGGTATCCACAAGTAGCAGAATTCAAGTGCAGATCCATATTTTTCATGCAAAATTACAGATGGCAGAGTATTTTTGTGGTAGAGGATCTGATCCATTTCTTTAGGCAGCGATGTAGCTTTTAGTTACAAGTTTTCATGAGAAGGATTAGCAAGTCAAATATTATCTCCAGGATTCGATGAGCATTTTTAAGCAGTAGTTAAATATTCCATGAACATGTGGCAGAATATTCAATTATATCCCTGATTTCCAAAGCACCTGGCAACAGTAAATGGGAGTTGAGGTGTCAAGTCGTTTTATCACTTCCATATTTCCAGAGCATTTTGACTCTAGATCCAAAACCTCAGGCCAAGATATTGAGTGGAAGTGGCAAAGCATCTTCAACATTAGAGACCTTTTTGAGATCAAATTCCATGATTTAACCACCTATCAGCGGTCAAAGGCAGATTTATTGACAACAAAGAAGAAGATTGATCTACAAGGGCTTTAGTATTCGACACATATTAGTAATCATATTTTAGATTTGGTTTAGGGATTTCATTTCCATCAAAATAGAAGCTAATCTCTATATTTAGAAATCCTAAATCCATCAATTACAGATTGATACTTATGATTGTAAATCTATAAATCTTTTGAGGGGACCAGAGAAAGGCAAATGGGGGCAGAGGCCTATGTATAATTATTGTAAGCCTATGGGCATTCTGATGAAGTATTCATTCTTGACATTGAGCATCCCTATGATTTGTGCTATCAGATTCTGATATTTTTCGTTTCCCATTCTGTTTTCCTCTTGCTTGAATGAGTTACAGACATTGAGAATCAATGACTGTGCATAAACAATAGATTCTTGAGAAACAAGATTTGTTGTGATCTGCCTATTGCTTGTGTGTTTTGTTCAAGTACCTGTCAAACCCATTTTACAGAGAGAAACTATGTTCAGGAAGACCGCCATCCTTGCCTGATACAAAGTAGCCCTCAGATAGGTCGGCATTGCAAAGAAATTTTATAGCATTCAATCCGAGTTCAAGATGCTCTTTTGTTGTGTAAGGTCCCCAATCATGGCATGCAACAAAAAAGTGATCTTGTCTGTGGGTTCTGTTCCAAAATGCGTATTTGGAAGCAATCGTGTTCACATAGTCTCTTATATACAGTGATATTTGTGGCATGTTATCTTGTTCTAGTGCAGGAATTCCTCTTCTCATCTCACACACTGTAGGGCATGTAATATACGTGAGCTTTCCTGAAGTCCTTTGTAACAAATTGTTTACTCTCTTCCATCTGTTTCATAAACCATCCTTCTGATACATATATGGCACCCATGGGACCCTCGTGAAAATAGGGTTTTTCTCCATCCGGATGCACATATACATTCAATATCTTCTCCATCATTTCATACCTCCTTTTGAAACGAGACACATTATAATAAACTAGGCCGTATAACTCTGGATTACCGAGAACTGGGACCACATTTTCGATTTCACATTTCACTGAGAGTAGTTGTTGCTCGATTGTTATTACCCATTCTTCCTTCTGCACAACCTTGAACCAACTTATGGGTACATCGCAGATGAAAGGCGCAAGCATCCAATTGTCAAAACACCAAACATGTGTCAGGTTAGGAGCCTGCAAGGAACGCATCTCTAGCATTGGGATGTTGTCTTCAAAATGAGTGTAAAGCATTCGAGAAGGGTTTGATGGGATGACAGAACAGGAAACCCACAATTGTTGTGGTTTGGCTTGTTATTTTTGCTTCTATTTGCTATGGGTGCGAATAGATCCTTTCACAACACAGATTAAAGGATCAGATCTGCAACAGTGTGGCATCAATTGCTAAGTTAAGTATTCTATTAGCAATATTCATTGGCTATGAGAATGATTTATCCTGGCATTTTCCCAATTCAACGTTCCAAATTTTTGTGGAAAGCATGGCACTGGCAATCTTCCGCCAGCCAGTGAAGAGGACAGAAGCACACCTATAGATAATCACTCACAACTTTGGCTAAGGTCAATAGTTACTAATGATTGGATTTGGTCTTTGGTTGTAGCAGATTATACAAAGGGTTCTCCATTCCAAGGAAAATCATTTAAGAGATGTAAGGTCTCAGATGGAACAACAAAACTAAAGTTAAATCTAAAGAAGTCAGAAATCTTCGCTCATTTTTCATGGAAGATATAGATCGAGTGAGGAGCCTGGACGAGAAGTCTTATATCGACAAAGAATTTTAGGGTCAATGCCATAGTTCAAACACTGTAATTGGTATCCCAACCTATTACCAAAATGATGATTCATTCTTATATCTTTTGACTCCTTCGCAACCACCACAATCCAGTAAGAGCAGTCCTGCTCATTATCATATCTATCGATGGTATCCACAAGTAGCAGGATTCAAGTGAAGATCTAAATTTTTGATACAAAATTACAGATGGCAGAGTATTTTGGTGGCAGAGGATCTGATCCATTTCTTTAGGCAGCGATGTAGCTTTTAGTTACAAGTTTTCATGAGAAGGATTAGCAAGTCAAATATTATCTCCAAAGTTCAATGAACATTTTTAGGCAGTAGCTAAATATTCCATGAACATGTGGCAAAATATTCAATTACATCCCTCATTTCCAAAGCACCTGGCAACAGTAAATGGGAGTTGAGGTGTCAAGCAGTTTTATCACTTCCATATTTCCAGAGCATATTGACTCTAGATCCAAAACCTCAGGCCAAGATATCGAGTAGAAGTGGCAGAGCATCTTCAACATTAGAGACCTTTTTGAGATCAAATTCCATGCTTTAACCACCTGTCAGCAATCAAAGGAAGATTTATTAACAACAAAGAAGGAGATTGGTCTACAACAGCTTCAGTGTTCAACACATATTTGTAATCATATTTTAGATTTGGTGTAGGGATTTCATTTCCAACAAAATAGAAGCTAATCTCTGTATTTAGAAATCCTAAATCCATCAATTACAGATCGAAACTTATGATTGTAAATCTATAAATCTTTTGAGGGTACCGAAGAAAGAAAAATGGGGGCATAGGTCTGTGTATAATTATTGTAAGCCTATGGGCATTCTGATGAAGTATTCATTCCTGACATTGAGCATCCCTATGAATTGTGTTATCAGATTGTGATCTTTTTCGTTTCCCATTCTGTTTTCCTCTTGCTTGAATGAGTTACAGACATTGAGAATCAATGACTGTCCATAAACAATAGATTCTTGAGCAGCAAGATTTGTTGTGATCTGCCTGTTGCTTGTGTGTTTTGTTCAAGTACCTGTCAAATCCATTTTACAGAGAGAATCTATGTTTGGTGGATGTTCTACTAATTATCACATTCTCCATTCTTCCATCCATCATCATATAAGTATTTGTCTGATATGTAGTTCACTGGCCTTCAATCTAACAGGGTGTTTACTTGACTCCATATCCAATGGTAAATCTCTGATCTAAAGTTAGTTTATTGCCCTCTTCCTTCCTCATTCAGTCTCATTGATCCATCAAACCAAACCATACTCTAATTTTCATCTACAAAAACCATTGCAATAACTAAGATGTGTTAGGCTTGACCCTATAGTTGTATAGGAGAAACTTCTAGCACTAACAGGTACAAAGTTATGATTATTTCAAGTTAGGGTTGTTGACTAATCCAAAACTAGTCTTGTGAGACTAAAGAAATGTTTGATGAAAATGCT
>SNQJ01S0037883.1:111140-122025 GCA_010110895.2 Picea sitchensis
CGCAAATTATTCAGGGATTCCGTCTTCGTAACCACTAACTCACATTGCATAATATATAGCGATACCATGGGCGTGGCACATGGTTTTGTTTAACATAGGCTTATCACAGCGAGCTCGAAAGATTTCCCGTCACATAACTTTGTCGTTGGTATAGTTATTCGGCTTTTGGTTTCCATGACTACAACTTTTTAGCTTTTAGCTTTTTCACTCTGTTTTACAACTTTTAGAATTTAGCTTTTACATTTTGTTTTTGTTTCCAAGGTTGTTGGCATCTTTTAAATTATTTTTATTGTTATCGTTAAATTAGACATTAAATTGATGTATGAGATTCAAATCAGACATTTAAAATAAGTATTTCTTTAATTTATAGCTTATAAATTTAATTTTTATTTTTTCTCCGATTGATTAATATAATAACTGCACTAAGACGAAAATAAAGAAAACTTTATTAAATTTTTCTCAATATCTCTTCTATCTCTACCGAAAAAACATATATTTAAGTTGAAAGCAACTCAACAATACCTTGATTTCCATTTTATCACCCAGAATTGGAATTTCAAACTGAAAAAACTCGTTAAATTTGACGGTTTAAACTATTACACTGCCCGTTCTACCGGTTTTAAGCTTGATAGTTGACGGTTGCAAGAAAGTTTTGATCGAATTTGACGGGCAAATTTGACCGTCAAATTCCATCCCTGCGGGCCATTACTACGTGTATTAGTTATTTAAGGAATCTAAACTTTTAAGTCACTCAGGTTGATTGATGGAGACCGATAGCTGTATATTATTATTTTAATATTAATTTTTATTACTTTTAATATTTTAAGTATAAAAGTTGAATGATTTGATTCCACTGTAACGTCAAAGCGAGTAGGTAGGGTGCCGGGCACCCATCATGTAGTACAAATAAAAAATCAAACCCGTGGGCCGTGAGGGCCATCATCATATATATAAAAGTCGTACTAAGCAGCATATATGTATATATATATACACTATCATGATATATATAATGATTACTGTATATATTCAGATGCACGAATATATCAATCAATCACGTAACCGACCATCTCCACGATTTGCAGGGAAGGGATTTTATCTTGATGTTGACATTTGCAGGCTATATATATATATATATATAGGTCACAGTGGTCCGTAATTATTATTTAACAATTTTAAGATATAAGAAAAATATTTATTTTTTTGTTATTAAAAATATATAAAAATAAAAAAATATGATTTAGTGTATATAATAATATACAGTTTGAATGGGTCTAAAGATTAAGAATATGTGTTTTCTTTTAAGAGGTTACATGTTCAAATCCTAAAGAGGTAGGGTATGTATATCTTTGTAGATTTTACCAGTCAAATTGTTGGGAAAGGTGGTCCCTTATCCCACAAACAAGGAGATCTCATACACCAATTTGATGTGCTAGCTTGACCATGACCTTAAAAATAGAGTATTATTATTATTATAATATTCAGAAAAACTGAAATTGAAATTGAAAATATATCAATAGATTATGTTAATCTGCACACTCGGTTGCACTTTAATTCTGGTCACTCAGTCCAATGGGCCCCCATATATAATTATGTACGGTAAATTCTTATGCACGGAATATATCAATCAATCAATCATGTAAATCTGCACGCTCGGTTGCACTTTAATTATTGTCGGCGCCCAATCTATCTCCACGATTTGTGGGGCAGGAGGATCTTTACATGATGTTGACATTTGAAGGATATGAAGAGATAAAAGTATATTAAAAAAAAGTGAAGAGATAAAAGTAATTATTATTGAATAATTTGTTTAATAATATAGGTTAAAGATATTTTTTTTTATTATTAATTAAAAATAAAATTTTAATAAAATTTAAATCTGCAGTAATAGTATTTATATTAAAAAAACCATAAAAAAATAATCAAAAAATAATTTTATTTATTTATTTCATCTAAAAATATCAAGATCGTTTAGATCGTCTTTATAATATGGCCATATTCTTTAAGCCAAGATATATTTATTGATATGATATGCCCCCAAATTATTTTCTATAGCTTTTTTAAGTAATGTTGAGGTATGAGAGTAAGTGTTTATTGAATTGTGTGTATAGATTAAGTTTTAAGGTTTTCTATGTATTTGTTATTAATGGAATTTGAAAATTGAAATTTTGAATTGTTGAAATTGTTAATTTTATTGAAGAAATGAATTTGGTACTTATAATTTGATTTTGAATGTTGAGTATTAATATATGCAATTTTATTAATTTAAGTGTTTTTAAATTGAATTTTAAGTTAAAAATATTTATTTTTCTATTATTAATATATGTAATTTTATTAATTTAAAATATTTTTAAATTAGATTTTAAGTTAAAAATACTTATTTTTCAACTATTTTGAAAAAAAAACAATGTTTAAGATGTTTAGATTAAAAGACATTTTTTTAAAGCACACAATAATTATGGAAGTTTTCATTATGGAGCATATTTGGAAACCCACCATCATCTGCAAACAATCAATAGTTATCTTTCACACGTACTCTCACCACGCTAGTCCTAATGCATCATTGTTTCCCCCATAGCCATGGTCGTGAAGCACGACACCCTAAGCCTAGTGTGAAGCAACAACAACAATACATGGTGCTGCCAAGGATTTGACAACACTTTGCCGCAAAATCATGTTTTGTTGGTTGTAAGGGCCTCAAAAGAGGGTTATATTCCTCAATTGGTAAATCAATGTTGTTATTAGTCACTGCCCTTCGGGCTCTATGGACTATTAATAATCGATTTTCTATTGTCATATTAATTTNGAAAATTGAGAAATTTAATCTACATATAGATACAACATTTTGTTGTTTTAATATTTTGTTATAAATTTATTGATAAAAACAAAAACAAAAATTAACTATGTGAATCTGCAAAATAATAAGGTTTTTCTTAGATTGATCCACATCTTAATATAGAGTTTCACAAATATCTAGGTGGGGATAATAATGTTGGAGAAAACATAATATGTTTTTTTCTAACATTTCATTTATCTAATATGGTTATTTTCATTTCAGATCTCATAAATGTATTTGAAGTGTTTCTTCCTCAACTTTTGTTGTATCCAAATCCAAGTGATCATAGTCCACTACATATCAATGTGAAATCTCATATTATTATGATTCATTTTATCACCTTGAAATCCATATATTGATTTTATATTGGCTACTTGCTATGATGTTGTTATAATTTTGATATTTTCATGTAACTATTTCTTTAATAAAGATAAATTTGATTAAAAATGTAATATTTTATTTAACACATTTTTTAATGAAGTGTAAGATTAATTTTTTGTTGTCTATTGAAATGTAATTTTTTTGGAAACTTTTCATAGTGGAAGTGTTGCATGAATATATACTCTTCTAACTAAAATTAGGACCCGCCCTTCAAATTTGATCACTAGTCGTTAATGTGATTTTTGAGCGGCCCTCGGCGTTTTGTTCGATTTTAGGAATAGATTGGGGTAAAGCAAACGGGAGGATGTTGGCACGTTACTCATGGGAATAATATGAAGATTCTTGCAGTAGCACATCTCGACCATGTAATCGCTAGAATCATGGTTCTATTAAATAAATAAATATTAAATAAGAAAAAGCTCATACATCCATAAATTTATCGAAATATACCCTAATTCTTGAAATTAAAATATAAACCCTAATTATTAATAAACTCTAATTAAATGTGAATAGTTATTATAGGTGGCTTGGAATCAAGATAGTGAATCTTGACATTTATGATTTTGGGTAAAACGTGAAGTGACAGGCATGAAAATAATTTAACCGTCATCAATTTTTGTCTTGACAGGGTGGGTAAATTTGAAATTCCACGCCTAGTCGGCGCCCAATCTATCTCCACGATTTGTGGGGCAGGAGGATCTTTACATGATGTTGACATTTGAAGGAATCATGTAAATCTGCACGCTCGGTTGCACTTTAATTATTGTCGGCGCCCAATCTCTCTCCACGATTTGTGGGGCAGGAGGATCTTTACATGATGTTGACATTTGAAGGATATGAAGAGATAAAAGTATATTAAAAAAATTGAAGAGATAAAAGTAATTATTATTGAATAATTTGTTTAATAATATAGGTTAAAGATTATTTTTATTATTATTAATTTAAATTATTTTTTTTAATAAAATTTAAATCTGCAATAATAGTATTTATATTAAAAAAAACCATAAAAAAATCAAAAAATCATATTTTTTTTTGTTATTTCATCTAAAAAAATATCAAGATCGTTTAGATCGTCTTTATAATATGGCCATATTCTTTAAGCCAAGATATATTTATTGATATGATATGCCCCCAAATTATTTTCTAAAGCTTTTTTAAGTTTTAAGTAGTGTTGAGGTATGAGAGTAAGTGTTTATTGAATTGTGTGTATAGATTAAGTTTTAAGGTTTTCTATGTATTTGTTAGAAATGGAATTTGAAAATTAAAATTTTGAATTGTTAATTTTATTGAAGAAATGAATTTCGTAATTATAATTTGATTTTGAATGTTGATTATTAATATATGCAATTTTATTAATTTAAATGTTTTTAAATTGAATTTTAAGTTAAAAATATTTATTTTTCTATTATTACCTGCCCGAGCGATATCTTGATACCTGCCCGGGATCTTCTTTCCACCTTACGACGAGAAACTTGACACGGACCGGTAACATTCCCTGTATAACTGTAGTACTTCTGTGAGTAAGGATCTTTCCTACGGTTGAGTTAAGGCAGCAAGCCGTTGAGCTCAAGTACCTTAATTTAAAATATTTTTAAATTGGATTTTAAGTTAAAAATACTTATTTTTCAACTATTTTGGGAAAAAAAACAATTTTTAAGATGTTTAGATTAAAAGACATTTTCATTATGGAAGATTAAAAAAACAATAATTATGGAAGTTTTCATTATGGAGGATATTTGGAAACCCACCATCATCTGCAAACAATCAATAATTATCTTTCACATGTACTCTCACCACGCTAGTCCTAATGCATCATTGTTTCCCACCATATCCATGGTCATGAAGTACAACACCCTAAGCCTAGTGTGAAGCAACAACAACAATACATGGCGTTGCCAAGGACTTGACAACACTTTGCCGCAAAATCATGTTTTGTTGGTTGTAAGGGCCTCAAAAATAGGGTTATTTCCTCAATTGGTAAATCAATGTTGTTATTAGTCCCTGCCCTTCGGGCTGTATGGACTATTAATAATCGATTTCCTATTGTCATATTAATTTCTACACACAAATCAAAACAAATAAACCATTTTAACCAAACTTTTCATGCATTCATACACTTTTTCAACTTCCTTTTTATTTTTCTCCTAACTTCTTGTGTTTGAGGTTCTTATTTGGGCTCATATTGAGGCAAGGAACAATTTATGCAAAAATATTTAATTGAAGCTTTAGCAAAGATGACTACATTACTTACGAAAGGTGACTGCATTACAATTTATATCTTTTGAGGTGAACTAATGCTATCTCTCGAGATAGCATTAGTTCGCTAACATTTTTTGTTAACATATTTCCGTTGAAAAATCATATCATACACACCATATTCTAAGATGCTTCATGCAAGATATCGATGGCCACCAATCGCCAAGTGTTAACATTCAACAGACCACATGCTTCATGGAAGATACCAATCTTGTTGCTTCTATTCAAGAGGACTTAGTTCTTTGTAATTACTCTGCATAATTGCTCTGCACTTACTTATTCTCAAACATGTTGGTGCAACGCCTTGCAGGTGCACCACCTTGCAACCTTCTTTGGCTTGCTTCGTACAAGGTGCTTCGTACTACATCACCTTTCAACCTCTTCGCTCGGCCGAAAGATCTTGTAACAGCCGAAAGATCCTGGATCCTATAACATCGTAAATCTTAAGTATACTTGTCGGTTAGAATTTATGAGTAGTAAAGAATCCATTATGAGTTTTTGTTGATTAAATTTTTTGCGCAATCCAAGGCTCATCTTTGGCATCATTTGTTTGTTAGATGTACTTGTTATAGTTGTCAACTTTCTCTCATCTCAGAGATTATTCGTTGTTGCTTGAACTTTTTCAGGGTTCATCTTCAACATTTGTTGATGATGGTATTGTTTGTTGTTATTGTTGTCTTAAGTCTTGGTTATGAATCTAACGTTGATACTCATCATCATTGGTTTTTTCAATCTGTTGATGTAGATTGCTAGGCAACATGTGGAGAAAGATGCAAAGAAGCATCCTTCCATAACATGTGTTTAAGAGCTTGCAATACATGTTATGCCAGATGCAAGTGTGTTCCTCCTAACACATCTCAAAACAAGGATCGTTGCCCCTGCTATGTCAGCCTGAAAACACATGGCAACAAACCCAAGTGCGCTTGAATATTTGATATATACAAATTTTATATGTATTTGAACATATATACAAATATGCATTGTCATTATACTTATTGGGTAAATATGCATTATCATTACACTTATTGGGTTATTCAACTTTGGGACAATGTTCTTACTAAGTTGGTAAAAAGTATGTGACCTTGTTCTACTAGAAGATTGATGCTTGCATTATCCTGGTAAATGTCTTTGCACAAACAATGAACAACATCGCGGTATGCATAAATTGTTGAGTAAAAGAAACCGTTTTGCAAAAATATGTGTTGTCGTGGTATAATGAGCAACATCTAAATGAAATTGTTGGTTGTTGATTTTGTATACAATATTCACAATTGTCTAAGTCTTCTTTGTGGTTGTTTAGTCCTCTAATGATGGGTTAAGTATTCACCATAAAAGTTGGGATTTCAGATATTTGGAATGCAAGTTTTCCAAAAATATACATGTACGATATGACGATCTTCTAAAATCTAGACAAAAAATATGAAATCGGTTGAAAATTTGCATTATATGGACATTATAAACTTTCATACTAGTGATAAGTGAAGCAAAAATGCTTGGGAAAGCATTAAAAATACAAGAAGTCAATAAATTTTAGTAAGAAATGATGAAATTGTAAAATGGGATTTGTTAGCGGATGTTGAACCCTGTGCAAATCGATAAAATTGCAAATTACTTATGTTTGCAGGTGTTGAGCCCATGACTCCTCTTGGATGTCAAGATTGCATGAATCTTCTTCACCAGTGTCCACGAAAATTCCATCCTTTCGCCCATCCATGGTCATATCTACTACCACTTTTGTTTTCATTTGCAGTCCCAGGTCTCTTCAATGAGCATCCATATCCATACACTCGATGTCACAGAGGTTTGGATGGCTTCAATTTTCCATCTCAAAAACAAAAAACCAAATCATGCTTGTCCACCATCTGACCTTGACCTCGCCCTCAATGAATACCTCTGATTCTCCGAATTCTTTCCATTACATTGGCTTGTTAGTCTAGTCTACTTGCCATATCAATTGGGGAAATAATGCTTTGGCTTAAAATAATCTAAAATCTGCTTAAATTTCAAATATGCCATCAATGATGTAGTCTCTTATTCATACAACAACACTTACTCCAATTATTGGTCAAACAAAATCTTTTGTACCCAATTTCAATTTTGATAAATTTGCAGTTGTTGCAATTCTCTTCCAACATGGATAATAGGCATCAGATGTTGTTATTCCTTCATTCTTTCCTTCTTGTTGTTGCTATCAGAACCCAAACCTGGGATTCAAACCCCAATATCATAAGCTACACCTGCTCTAGCCGCTCATCGTAGTGTGACATGTCAAATTATGTTATGTCAAATTTATCTAATATTTGTTTTGGCTTCATCTATTAAGATACCCAACATTCGTGGGCCATGAAGGTTGCCTGGACTTAAACCCAATCTCAATTTCAATAATTAACTATGTTGGCCACATAGACATCTTTAGTTGATGGTTGTTGCGTTGGCCACATAGATATCTTTAGTGGATGGCTATTGCATTGGCCACTTGAACACAATCTTCTTGGCATAGGTCGATGGTTGGTTCTATTATTTTTACAATTATGTGCGAGAGATATTGTTTTTCCTTCATAAGCACCAATATATTTGAGATGTAGATAATAAAATTCAAAACGAATGGAAGACTTACCACACATTTCCCTGAACTAAAATGTTGGTTGTTGATTTTGTATACAATGAGATGCAGACAACAACTCTGGCTGTAACAACAACTAAAAACATGAAAAAAACAATGAAGCTACAATTGATCTAAGATAATTGACACGTGGTTGGAATTATGGAGAGGCTCGTAACCATCGTTTTGCCTAATGCCCAAAACCATGGCGACTGAAAACAACCAAAATAATTGCTAGTACAATTATTACATGAAAATCAAAGAGAAGATTGAGAACGATGAAAGCTCTAAGCTTGTACTCATTCAAATCACATTGGCTCGAACCCTTGACTTGCTCGGGCATGGCCACGAGTCCATGGAAACCTTGTGGGACATGCTAAGAGATAGGTGGTCGTGCATCTGCACAACATTCTATGGCGTGTGTAGTGGGTCATGCAAAGAAAGAATTGATTGATACATGTACCTTTAAGTGCCACTATACGTTCATGCACATGCACACTAGTTAATGTGTCCATTTCCAGTTGTCAGGTTCCTGGGCCTCGGACAGTCACACTTGCCTTTAACGGGATGGAGAAGGTCAGCTAAGGTCAATGCACGTGCCATAAAATAATAACAACTAAACATATAATAATATATACTCTATAATTATTAATAAACAGATTCAATACTGATGTTATTGTTATTCCCACACAAAGGAGATCGTCTCAGGTAGAATCTCTTGGAGCTTCGAGGATGTTGGAGCCCATGGCGATCTTTTCTCAAGAAAAGAGGAGATGACACCGATAACAAAAACACAACTACAAACACAAAGTCAGTTTATTTCCCTCTTCCTTCCTCATTCAGTCTCGTTGATCCATCAAACCAAACCATAATCTAATTTTCATTTACAAAAGCCATTGCAATAACTAAGATGTGCTAGTCTTGACCATATAGTAGTATAGGAGAAACTTCTAGCACTAACAGATACAAAGTTATGATTATTTCAAGTTAGGGTTGTTGACTAATCCAAAACTAGTCGTGTGAGACTAAAGAAACGTTTGATGAAAATGTTAGTCTCTTGTTATTAAAGTTAAAGAAGGTTTGCAGGTATGTGATCATATACATCAGGTCTATTACAGAGTTACAAATCATATTTGGATGATGAAATTGATGAGGGCTTTTGGTTGAAGTACAAGTTGGGTACATAGTTGAGACAAGTAGTTGATGAGTTGGCACATACATGAGGTGTATAGTTGATGATGTTGGTACATATTGATGAGTCATAGTTGATGAGTACTTGACACATGATTGGTACATACTTGATACATGGTTGCAATTGTTTATGGTACAGGTTGATTACAGATTGTTTGGTACAGGTTGGTGCATGGTTGATGCACTTGTTTATGGTATAGGTTGATTACAGGTTGAGGTACAGGTTGATGCATGGTTCAAGTTTATTGGTACATGTTTACAGCGGTATATCTCACAATGATAGTGTGACAGTGGTTCTATCATTCTACTTCTACTTCAGGGCAGTTGGACGGGGCAAGGACAGGTGGTTGTAGCCACCTTTCGATTGTAGTCAGATAACATAGGGGGTTGTAGCCATAGAATTGAGGAGCTGGAGCTTCCCTCAGGTTGTAGCCTGAGAAACTAGAGGGTTGGAGTCTCCTTCCAGTTGCAGCTGGAAAACAAAGGAAGTTGGTGCTTCTAATGAATATAATTCTTCAAGACATATAAGATAAAGCATTCCGTGGTTTTCTCTCTATTTGGGTTTCCACGTAAAACGACATATAAGATAAAGTATTCTGTGGTTTTCTCCCTATTTGAGTTTCCACGTAAAACACTGGTGTACTGTGTATGTTTGTGATTGTTCATTTCTTATTGCTCATTATTGGATAATAATTCTACATTGATATAACACTTGATTATTTGAATTAAAAAGATTGTAATTACGTTATTACCAATTCAACCCCTCTAAATAATCTAATATATATATAGTAAATGGTAACAATCATCATTATCATCATCATAAAGACACACCAAAAAAAAGCATTTATAAAATAAAAGAAAAAAATATTACATACTTAAATTTATATAAGATAAATAATTAATTAAAATACATATTAATATCATAATATAATATGTGTTTTATATTATATAACTTTTCCATAAATTTACTTAAATAACTTTTCCATAAAATTATTGACTTGACCTATTCCCTTTTATATGATATCAATTTAGTTATCTAAGCTTTTTAGCATACACTTGTACACATTCATTTGGAAAGAGTTCCGATTCATTAATAGGGAATTAAAAAACAAATAGATTAGTATGTTGAATAACATTTTGCATTGGTTCATTAATAGGAGATTAAAGCAAATAGATCTAATCGTTTAAACTTCTTGGTTGCAAACTCTTGGAAGATAAAATCTTACTTATTTTTTTCAAAAATCCTACTCATATTTTTCAATATCTTATTACATTATTTTCAATTATATATTATTATTACTTATCATATGCATTATTTTCAATTATATATTATTATCACTGAACAAGTATGGATTCTTTAAAGATTTCATGAGAGTTATTAAGTTATTTTTTTAATTATATTATTACTAGCACAGCCGCTAACTCGCGGCTGGTGAACGCTGAAAGGCGGCTTACGGCTATGCGAATACCTGAAATGCTTGTGCGAATATTTTAATATTTTAATTCAAATGTTCTCACACATTACATCAATTAATATGCTGTGTGTAATGCATGTTTTTGGACAGGTAATGCGTTTACGATGAGGAGGGTTCATATTAAGTTTGCGCTACAACCATTGCATG
>SNQJ01S0037883.1:122075-136100 GCA_010110895.2 Picea sitchensis
TGCAATTGTTTATGGTTGATTACAGATTGTTTAGTATAGGTTGGTGCATGGTTGATGCACTTATTTATGGTATAGGTTGATTACAAGTTGAAGTACAGGTTGATGCATGGTTCAGGTTTATTGGTACATGTTTATAGCGGTATATCTCACAGTGATAGTGTGACAGTGGTTCCATCATTCTACTTCTACTTCAGGGCGATTGGACGGGGCAAAGACAAGTGGTTGTAACCACCTTTCAATTGTAGCCAGAGAACATAGGGGGTTGTAGCCATAAAATTTGAGAGTTGGATCTTCCCTCAGATTGTAGCATGAGAAACTAGGGGGTTGGAGTCTCCTTCCAGTTGCAGCTAGAAAACAAAGGAAGATGGTGCTTCTAATGAATGTAATTATTCAAGACATATAAGATAAAGTATTCCGTGGTTTTCTCTCTATTTGGGTTTCCACGTAAAACGACATATAAGATAAAGTATTCTGTAGTTTTCTCCCTATTTGAGTTTTCACGTAGAACACTAGTGTATGTGTATGTTTGTGATTGTGATTGTTCATTTCTTATTGCTCATTATTGGATAATAATTCTACATTGATATAACACTTGATTATTTGAATTAAAAAGATTGTAATTAAGTTATTACCAATTCAACCCCTCTAAATAATTCAATATATATATAAAAGATGGTAACAATCATCATTATCATCATAATAAACATACACACAAAAAAAACATTTATAAAATGAAAGAGAAAAATATTACATACTTAAATTTATATAAGATAAATAATTAATTAAAATACATATTAATATCATAATATGTGTTTTATATTATATAACTTTTCCATAAATTTACTTAAATAACTTTTCCGTAAAATTATTGACTTACCTATTCCCTTTTATATGATATCAATTTAGTTATCTAAGCTTTTTAGCATACACTTGTACACATTCGTTTGGAAAGAGTTCCGATTCATTAATAGGGAATTAAAAAACAAATAGATTAGTATGTTGAATAACATTTTCCATTGGTTCATTAATAGGAGATTAAAACAAATATATCTAATCAGTAGTATGTTGAATAACATCATTCATTCGTTCCACAATGGAGATGGCCTTTAACTTTAATTTCTAACAAACTATTTTCAATTTTGGTTAACTCTAGTTTTTTAGGTTTTAATGACTATTTTAATAAACATTGGTTATTACAACATTTGTTTACCATTCTAACATTGTTACGTTCAAACTTCTTGGTTGCAAACTCTTGGAAAATAAAATCTTACTTATTTTTTTCAAAAATCCTATTCATATTTTTCAATACCTTATTACATTATTTTCAATTATATATTATTATTACTTATCATATGCATTATTTTCAATTATATATTATTATTACTGAACAAGTATGGATTAGTTAAAGATTTCATGAGAGTTACTAAATTATTTTTTTAATTATATTATTATTATTGAATAATTATGAACCTTTTAGATATTTCATATGAATTATAAATTACCAATTTTTTAGTTTTGTTACATTTTAATTTTATAACTCTAAACATTTTAGTTTTTCAATAAAAACATATCATTTAAGAACTATTATTTCCTTTTAGTTTCCAAATTTTGAGCTGTTATAATAGAAATAGTTATTCACATAATTCTCGAAAAAAGAGTGTCATACTCCTTCAACACTAATATTTTGTGATAGATGAGACACGATGATACTTAGTTGTTACTAATGATATGTTTTCACTTTATAGATATATTTTCTTTATGATAGATGAGACACGATGATACTTAGTTGTTACTAATGATATGTTTTCACTTTATAGATATATTTTCTTTATGATAGTGAAGATTTTTTTTTTTTTTTATCTTTATTTATATTTTTTTTTTTGGATTTATTTAAGTTGAGGATACTAAAAGTATTCTCTTCTCATAGTACAAAATGTGGTTTGTTGTTTTATTTATTAATTTTAGCAATCCATTGATATTATATATTTATTTGTATTCCTTTTCCATAGTACCAAATGTGGTTTGTTGTTCTATTCACTAAAATATGTGAAATTATTTAATAAAATGAAAGGATTTGGATTTTTTTTTACTTGAGATATTATTTGTGAACAAAAATAAAAAATTACTACCATGTGATTGATATCAACTATTTCCATGCTTGCATTTGACAACTTTTATATGTCCTTATTGTCTAAAATATCTACAATGTGGATAGTGATGACATCTAATCACTTAACATGTTTTCTAGTTTGCTTGTGTATTCAATTTTCAATTTTAAATAATTTTAAACATTAACCATGTGTTAATGTTAAATTTAGATAGCTTATCTTTTGTTTAGTAGATTGCACTTGGATAGCAAATCAGTTTTTAATATTGAAATTCTATATAAAATGTAAAATGCATTTTTAATAAATAAAAAGGATTTTAAATTTATTTATGTATGTGTTTGTGATGTTAATGTAAAGTCTTTATTTTTCACCATTTTTCAATCACACTAAATATTTAAAAAATATATATATATTTTATTAAGTTATTTTCAAATTATTTTTATATTATTACAATAAAATATATTTTTTTAATTATTTAAAAAACAACTTATTTCTCCCATCAAAAATGTTTGACAAGTATATATAAATTTCTCAATATTTTATTTTCTTCTTATAAGACATTACTACATTACATTTTCAATAGACGTTTCAACATTTTTCTTCTTATAAAACATGCTACATTACATTTTCAATAAACATTTCACCATTTTTCAAGCACACAAAATATTTTGAAAAAAATCATTTTCCATTAAGTTTTGTTTTAACTATTTTTATCATTATTACAATGAAATATTTTTCTTGAATTCCACAACATGCGGTTGCCCATCAAACACAAAATCTGTTGACTACATCACTGGATGACATTACAAAAAATGTAGTTCTTAATATTGTAATTTCTCTTCACATTCACCTCAACAATAACAATGAAAATTGTTAAATCATATTGTAAAATGTATACTAAATCAATGCAGTAAAGTGATCCATGCACACTTTATCATATTGTAAATATTGTTAAATCATAATGTAGAATGTACAAGGAAAAAGTGAAAAAGTGATTCATGCGCTGTAAGGAATTTCCGCAGCAGCACGAAATTCGGCAAATTTTGCGTCGAGTACAGATATGGTCAACCTACTTTTTATTGTCTTTGGTAACAGTCCACTTGTAAGCCCCCGAAAAAAGCCCACAAACCTCAAAAAATTTGAACCAAAAAACACTAGAAAAACCTATAAATATAAACTACATTACAAAATTTTCAGTGAATTTAGTTTTTTCTTCTAAAATATGGAACAAAACGCATATTTCTTGTAATGGAGCCATATTGGATTTTCTTGTTACATATTTTTCCTGTAGCGAATCATATTTGAATCTTACTACTATGGCTTACTCATGGTTAATCCTGGCTTACTCATGATTGAGAATTGTGTAGCAAGAATCTCTATAACACCACAATACCAGTATACATCGTGATTCACCATTCCTAAATGTATACATTCCAAGACCTTGTTTTGTTCCTTCATGCCATGCACCTTTCTACCGATGCCCATTGGCAAAGTTTTAAATTCTAAACCATGCATTTTGTCTGCAGAATACTCCTCTACATAGATGCTTCCATTTTTGGCATCTAGACTAGACTAGATTTTTTTTAGTGCATTCAAGGAATATAAAATTTATCAGCTCAACTTTTAAAACCAGGGAATTACATCAAAACATTTATATGCTCCTTCCATACAGCTAAAACAAGCAATAGACTACAGGCAACGTTAACAAAACGTTTAAAAATAGGGTTTTATGACTGCGATCCAGCTCTTGAGACTCCGGTTATTTGTAAGTCTTAAAAAGTGGATGCTTAAACTAATGCACTTGTTTAACTTAAAAATAAAAGTCACTGAAACATTGCTTTGCCAATTCATAGACAACTGAAATTGCAAATGCCTAGACATAACACAATTAAGCACTGGAAAGCACACGTTGCATCTAACAGAGGGCCGAGTAATCAGATTCTCGTTCTTAACAGACATACAAGGAGAATTTCAAAAGGTAAAATGAGATTAGAATAGATTACAAAGCGTAAAATTAGGGCTAGCACACGTTGTCTTGCAAAATACGACTAACGTTCAAGTCACTTTGAAGAAAATGGTTCAAGAATTGATGACTCTGGTCTGAGTGGTATGTCCTCTATTTTAATCAATTCTTGAGCCATTTTCTTCAAAGTGACTTGAACGTTAGTGGTATTTGGCGAGGAAAATATGCCTTAAAAATAGTCTCTATAAGAAACAAGAATATGTTTAGAATTGATAATACAAAACCATGTCTCAACGTTGTGCTCTAACATAATCAACTTGACTTCGTTACTTGAAAAGTAACAAGCAACTAAATATCTACCAGTTCCACATCTATATCAGCAGAACCATGAACCAGGCAAGTTACACACTTGTAAAAAGTACCCTTACTGATGTCACCCCAATTTCCAATTAAAAAGACAGATAATTCTAAAATCTAGAAGAGCAGTAATCCAAAGCTCAGCACGATCATATATATATAAATAAAAGTTCCAACTAAATAAGAATGAATAAATTAAGAGTTTGCAATTGTGGATGATAGAATCCCTACAGTAGTTCGTAAAAAATATGAAACCAAAAGAAACAAGTGATTACTTTCTACTTGAATTACAGAATCAGATAAAGGTCTACTTTATTCACACATAGACCATTCAGAAAGTAAGCAAGCTTTAAGAAATCTACTTGTCATATCATTACATGCGTTTTTTCAAATTTAAAACTGAAAACATCACTTTGCATGCAAAGATGTAATGAACATTTAAATGGAACTCTGCTAGAGTTGGATTCTTTTAAGTTAGTTGAAGTTAAATGAAGTCTGTTATTCTTTTAGTTAGTTGAAACATGTGACAAAGAAATACTTTTCACAGAAAATATCCAAAGCATAGTTGAAACATGTCACAAAGAAATCCTTTTCACAGAAAATATCCAAAGCATAATTTTAGGCCTAAAATGTTTTATGCTCCTTGTATTGGACTTTTTCTCTTTCATTTTAATCATACAGGACAATAATTAACTTAAAAAGTGACATCTAACTATAAGAAAATTCAAAAAAATAAAACAACTCAACCTATAAACTTTAACTTTTACCACAAAACTTAAAACAAGTTTAACTGACCAACTCCCTACCCTAAAAGGGATATAATATCAGATCCACCCAACAAAATCCCACAATCTCATATGGTTGAAAGATGAAAAAGAAAAAAGGTAAAATAGAAAAAACCCATAATTATTGAACCTGTGACCCAGCTGAAAAGAAAACAGAGAACCAAATAAATAGAAGTATTCACACACAACTTATAACGAGTTTAACTGACCAACTCTCTTTCTTCAACTTATTACGAGTTTAACTGACCAACTCTCTTTCTTCTAACTCCTGATATCATATCAGAACCACACCCACAATCTCATATGGTTGAAAGATGAAAATGAAAAACTAAAAAGACCCACAATTATTGAGCTTGTGACCAAGATAAAAAGAAAAGAGCGGCAAAAAAAACAAAATAATAAGTCCCTTGCTCATCTAAAGCTCTGTCTATTGCAGCAAATGCTAATGCCTTTTCTCAGTTATGGATAGATTTACAGCATCAATATACCTTCACTGAAAGGCCCATGAATATAGAAAAGCTTACGAAGAAGGTAATGTTGAAAAATAAGCAGAGTAGCCAATAAAGCGTGAAAAGCTGTTAACCAAATATCGAAATTACTAAAAAGAAAACCCTAGAACAAGAAAGCCTATGCCATTTAGTGAAGTTAAGTTAAATAACAAAATTGATAGTTATCACCTTAGCTTTGTATTAGTTGTTTTATAAATTTTAACTGCACTTTGAACCCCATTTTTAAAATTTCGTTGATGAAAGTATCTAAATATGAGAAAGTGAAATGCTCTGTTCCACCAACAGGGCATAAGAAGCTCCTGAATCGAACCTGTGACGTAGAAACGTGTTTTTATCCCTTAAATCTACTCAAATTGTAGATTGTAGAGAAAAAGATACATCTCTGACGACTCTTTTCTCATCAAATGATAAATCCTAACTTTGTATGATGTTAATGCAAACCTGGGAGCAAAGAAACGTTCGAGTCTTAACCTATTCCAGAACAAAATTAAAAACCATTTTTAGCTCAAATGAGCATCGTGCGTGGATTATGTAATAAGCTACAGCCAGATTTAAAACGAGTACACTTTCTTCCAGTAAAAAGAATACTAAACGAAGCTACAGAGAGTAGTAATTATGGAAAAATTGGCAAAAACAGTCCATTAGATTTCATCCAACCAAATAAAGGATATACAATATTTACCCTCCATTTTGCTGAGGCTCTCCGATGGGGTTTTCTTGAAAACATCTTGTGCATTTCGTCTTCGTTGTCGCTCTCGTTGAATCGCTTGTAAATTGTACACGGAGAATGATCCGTAACGGACCTAGCAAAAAGAAGTGCAGCAGCCAGAAGTTCAGCGCTTCTTTTTGCTAGATCCGTTGCGGATCTCCTCGGCGAAAACCTGCAGGTAGGGCTTTCTTGGGCAGGATATTGAAAACATCGTTCCGCATTTCGCCTTCATCATCGATTTTCTTGAATCGCTCAGGGAAACTTTGCAGTGGGGCTTTCTTGGGCCGTATATTCGAAACATCGCTCTGCATTTCGCCTTCATCTCCAGTGGAACTTTCTTTGGGCTGGATATTGAAAACACTGTTCTGCTTTTCGCCTTCGCCATCGCTGTTACTGAACCGCTCATGGAAAGCCTTCAATGGAATTTATTGGACGGCATATTTAAAGCACCTTTCTGCCTTTTGGCTTCGCCATCGCTATTGTTGAATCGCTCCGGGAAAGTCTCCAGTGAGCCTTTCTTGGAAATCGAAAACATCCTTATGCAATTCATCGTGGCCATCGCTTTTGCTGAATCGGTCGTTATTCCCACACAAAGGAGATCGTCTCAGGTAAAATCTCCTGGAGCTTCGGAGATTGCTGGAGCCCATGGCGAGTTTCCGGGACTGCTGGAACCCATGGCGATCTTTTCTAGGCACAGAGGAGATGACACCGGTAACAAAAACACAACTACAAACAACCTCCATTTTAAATAACAGTCTGTTTTAGCTAAAATCAAACTAATATCGCAATTTTAGGAGCAAACTTTGGCGTTAAAGCATGTACTCCGCACATTCAAGTACTACTACCGGCTTTCAGAATTACTAAAACCAGATTACCGCACATTCACCTCTTCTCGTGCACATTTAGAAAACCCTCCTCTTCCAGAGAGGAATGATTCATTCTTCGCTCCCTCCACACCTATATATAGAGTCCAGACACCCACAACCTTTACTGTACTTTATTAATTACTTTCATAATCTATGATTTAGACGTAACAATCTACAATTATTTTTCGCAAATTATTCAGGAATTCCGTCTTCGTAACCACTAACTCCCAGTGCATAATAAATAACGATACCATGGGCGTGGCACATGGTTTTGTTTAACATAGGCTTATCAGAGCGAGCTCGAAAGATTTCCCGTCACATAACTTTGTCGTTGGTATAGTTATTCGGCGTTTGGTTTCCATGACTACAACTTTTTAGCTTTTACACTCTGTTCTACAACTTTTAGAGTTTAGCTTTTTCATTCTGTTTTTGTTTTCAAGGTTGTTTGTATCTTTTAAACTATTTTTAAGGTTATCGTTAAATCATACATCAAATGGATGTATAAGATTTTTGGCCAAGTCAGATATCAAATTGGTGTATGAGATCTTTTCAGTTAACGATTTGACTGATAAAGTTTACTCAGGTATACAAACCCTGCCCCTCTAAATTTGAACTTGTAACCTCTTAAGAGGAAACACACATTCTTAACATTAGACCCACTTAAGAAAAAATACACATTCTTAACATTAAACCCACTCAAGTTTAAAAATAGATTCATATTAACGAACTACTTATGTTGCATTATAGTTTTTGTGGATGTCCATGCTACCATACTTCGAAGTGCACAAGGGAGGTGATTACTAGTTTATCCTATGATATAAATATACACAAAGAAGATTTTAAAATATTATAAATAGATTTTTCTATGATATAAATATACACAAAGAAGATTTTAAAATATTATAAATAGATTTTTATGGTTATTTACAAAAATTTAAATATGTAAAATACAAAGAAGATTTTAAGATATTATAAATAGATTTTTATGGTTATTTTAAAAATTTTAAATATATAAAATACTAATACTAATATTATTAATATTAATGAGATTAATTGTTTCAATTATATTTTGTATTTTAAAATTTTGTAAATTATTAATTTTTATTTTATTGATTGAATCAGTTTATTTTATAACTAAAGGTTTCTAACAGAATACTTTAACAGTACAATACATCACCAATTATTTTACCCCTACATAAATCATTAGTATTAATTAACAAAACTAATTATTCTAAATTATATTTTAAATTAATTATTTCTTTAATTTATAGACTATAAATTTAATCTCTATTTTTTTTTCCGGTAGTTGATTGATATAGTAACTGCACTGAGGCGTTAATGAAGAAAACTTCATTAAATGTTTCTCAATATCTCTTCTATCCCTACCGAAAAAACATATCTTTAAGTTGAAAGCAACTCAACAGTACCTTAATTTTAACAATGAATAGAAAAATAAACTATAAATGGATTCCCATTTTGTCACTCATTATACGGGTTGGAATTTCAAACTCAAAAAGCTTGTCAAATTTGAGGGTTTAGACTATTACACTACCCGTTCTACCAGTTTTAAGTTTGATAGTTGATGGTTGTAGGAAAGTTTTGACCGTATTTGACGAGCAAATTGGCCCGTGACAAGCAATTTGCCCGTCAAATTCCATCCCTGCCCATTACTACGTGTATTGGTTATTTAAGGAATCTAAACTTTTAAGTCACTCAGGTTGATTGATGGAGACCGATAGCTGCATATTATTATTTTAATATTAATTTTTGTTATTTTTAATATTTTAAGTATAAAAGTTGAATGATTTGATTCCACTATAACATCAAATCGAGTAGGCAGGGTGTCGGGCACCCATCATGTAATACAAATAAAAAATCAAACCCGTGGGCCATGAGGGCCATCATCATATATATAAAAGTTGTACTAAGTCGTACTAAGCAGCATATATGTATATAGGCGTAGGCTAAACCCCAAAAGAAAGGGACCTTTGTCGACACTCGTTTTCTGTCGATTTCCCATCGCCGGTCCCATTACCCGTCTTCCATTTCCTGTTGTCGTCGCCGTCGCCGATCATGTCAGAGCCCCAGCTCCCCATAGACCCTCCCGCCGGCAGTCCCGCAATCTTTCCGTCCAACAATGCCAAATTCATTCTTCCCCCCCACCTCATTCCCTTTGTGCGCGCCCATTCCCCTGCTATTCATTCCAATCGCACACTGACACATTTCAACCTTTGAATTTTAAAGACCGACCGGTCGTGTTGTAACTCCGGTGTTGCATTCTTCTTTGTTACCAATTCTGCAGCGCTATATATTTCTCACAAATTTGGCAGAGAGAGGTCAGATTTGGAAAAAAATACTTCAAATCAAACAAAACGTAGTGAGTGGTTGGAGGCACCTTAAGGCGCCCTAGTTTCATTGTGAGTGGCGCTCTTTCCTCTTCTTAACAATGTCTAAATTCAAATCATGCACTCCTTTTAATTCATATTTGGTTGCTTTACTATGCACGACCCTTCTATACCTTGAATTATTAGGCATTATTAACAGGTCCACGTTTCGAATCTAGCAGGACCCTAAAAGTGCTCCAATATTTTTCATTTAGTTTGGATTATGTGTATTTCCCTGCTTCCAAAGGCAATTTCATGCGTTTGCTATCAATTTTCAAGTGCATTTAGCTTACACGCGGATTTGTCGGTGCTTTTTCCACCTGAAACCCCTGTTAAATTGTTATCACATACCTTGAATATCCATTGAGCGAGTTAGAAATTCACCACTGAAGTTCAACCAGATTAAATCGCTGGTTGGGGTTGTTATTAAAATCCGAGAGTGACCCGTAAACATTGGGGAAAAAATGGGAATCTAAAAGAAAATTTTCAGAGCATGAGTGTAACACACCCACTACGACATAATGGATTATTTCGGCTTTTTCTTTCTTTTTCTTCTCGAGGGACAGAATCCCCGAGTTCCTATGAGGTCTTAGCGCAGGCTAGGTCTTCCTGTCGAAAATTTCCCTAAGCGAATTCCGTCGGTTCTTTCATTGGAAACCCGACTTGTACAACTCAAGTACCAAGCGTGGGCTTCACCTCCATGTGATAGTTGATTATGACCCCGGCCAAGCCAAGCGGCGCCTTCCTCACTTCACGACTCAACGATGCATAAGGGTCGAGTCTTTTCAACTTTTCGAACCACGAACCCTAAACCCTATTCCTATTACGTCGATTCGGAATTTCGCATTTTGGGACTTCACGACTTGCGAAGGCAAGGGTTTCTGCCATTTTTACTTCCGGGTGCCGAAACATCGAAATGCAGAAAAGTATCCCCGCTAAGCTACTTCGGGATTTCGCGCACCGAGATTTCGTGACTGGCGAAATGCAAGGGAACTTGCCCTTGGGTTTCCCGGGTGTCGAAACGCCAAAACACCAAAATCTATCCACACTATACCATTTCGGTGTTTCACCTATCGGGATTTCGCGACTGACGAATACAAGGGAACTTGCCCTTGGGTTTCCCAGGTACCGAAACGTCGAAACACCAAAATCTAATCACGCTATACCATTTCGGGGTTTCACCTATCGGGATTTCACGACTGGCGAATACAAGGGAACTTGCCCTTGGGTTTCCCAGGTACCGAAATGCCGAAACACCAAAATCTAATCACGCTATACCATTTCGGGGTTTCACCTATCGGGATTTCGCGACTGGCGAATACAAGGGAACTTGCCCTTGGGTTTCCTGGGTACCGAAATGCCGAAACACCAAAATCTCATCACGTTATACCATTTCGGGGTTTCACCTATCGGGATTTCGCGACTGGAGAATACAAGGGAACTTGCCCTTGGGTTTCCCAGGTGCCGAAATGCCGAAACACCAAAATCTAATCACGCTATACCATTTCGGGGTTTCACCTATTGGGATTTCGTGACTCGTGAATACAAGGGAACTTGCCCTTGGGTTTCCCGTGTACCAAAACACCAAAACACANAAAATCTAATCACACTATACCATTTCGGGGTTTCACCTATCGGGATTTCGCGACTGGAGAATACAAGGGAACTTGCCCTTGGGTTTCCCGGGTACCGAAATGCTAAAACACCAAATTCTAATCACGCTATACTATTTCGGGGTTTCACCTATCGGGATTTTGCGACTGGCGAATACAAGGGAACTTGCCCTTGGGTTTCCCGGGTGCCAAAATGCCGAAACACCAAAACCTGAGAGACCCACTCTCTCTCGTACAAGGTTTCCCGACTCAGATCACATGACCCTTCAATGTGTTCTTGGGTAATTATCCCTAGGTTTGGTGACTAGACTGAAAAGCCTTCCTAAATCACCGAGCTATGAACTTCTGTGACAAGGATGAAGTAAACTCATGGGTTTACTAAAATGGTAGTCCTTTCAAGGAACTTACTCTGACTCTAGAATGTGAGGGAACTTTCCCGGAAGGAGGTGCCTTCAGGGAAACTCCAACCAGGGCATTGCATGAGTCAAGTAAATGGGACAAATCTCCCAGGAACGGACTCATATTCTGAACTTGTTCAATATATATATAAACCGAATATGGTTATACAAGTATAAGCATTCATCCACCATTTCTGATCAAAACACCAGGAAAATACTTCTATTCAGAAACCATTTATGAGTGTACAAACCATGTGCATGCATTCCAGGATATTCAATTCAGGATACAAGATATAAACACTTATCAGAAAACACCAGGTGTGACGCAACTGTTGAGAGGGGTGCTCGTTTCCACCCAACCGTAGGCTCAACGAATCCAAACGGATTTACCACTAGCCACCCCCGATTTAGACCACGATGTTGAGGTTCAACAAGTTTCCACTTCCGGCTCAACGAAAGTCAAGGACAAAGGTTACTCTCCTTCTCCTCTGTTCAGGACCTTCTCTGTCTCTCCAGAGTTCCCTTCTCTCTTTTCTTCTGCAATCCCCCGTCGCCTCCCCTCCCTCACACTTTCTTTCTTGCCTTGTTCTGCAAGGTCACGTGTGGCGCAAATTCCCCCGCTGTGGTCAGGTCTGAGGGCTTCTACGGATGGGCGGTTCACCCCCATCACCTCATTAACTCATGAGGAGCCTCCCCACCTACCATCCTAGCGAGTAATTCATTCTAGGGCCAGAGAGCAGCTTTGGTCTTTGAGCCAGCAAAGACCAATACGGTATTGGTTTGGTGGAAGCTAACACCACCATTCCAGGTGCCTCCCACCACCTTTCATCAACATCGTGGTCTCTTTTTCAGCACATCCCCCTCCCATCAGTCATGCAACACATATTCATACATTATTTACATTCCTCAAACCTTTTATACAAAGGTTTGTCAAATCAAACATTCACATCTTTGAGTTTGCCATAGTTCTTGGCCAGTATAGTTATTTTTACAAACTGGTGGAAACAGGGTGTTACAATGAGACTCCTAATGTGTCTATTTGGGGATCCATTTTTTCAATAATGGTGAAAGAAAATAACTTCCAATTATGCTTCCGGATATTTATTGGATAAAAATTGAAGAATTGCAGTAAGTTGTAGAACATATAGTTAGAGTTCAACAAAAATCCATATTCTACCAAATTTAAAAAATGTTGAACTTGAAGAGCTAAGATGCACAATACAAATTCAGTAGAAGAAGCAAAGTAAGAGTGCGATAAACACACAAGAAGATTGGGATAAAATATTGACTGCCTCTTTTTATTAATCTCAATCGCTTTATTGCAAAGAATACAATCCTAGGAATTGCTTTCTTGAAATGAGTACAATCTTAAGAATTCTTTTATACAACTCTATTTTCTCTGAAAGCAAGGCCCATGACAACTATATATTTGATGCACACAGAAAAATCAGATTAGCTACATGGAATTACTAACATTACGTGGAAAAAGTGATGGTAAAAATATCCCACTTGGCAATAACTTTGAACAAGATCGGATCCCCACCTTTCTCCTACACCTCGTTAATTTCTTTCCATCCATTGCCTTAGTTAAAGCATCTGCAACATTATCACTAGTCTTAAACTTGAGTTGAGTTACATCACTAGACATCAGTGCCTTTTAACATAGTGGAATTTCACCTTGATATGATTTTCTGTGGATGGAATTTTGGATTCTTTGCCAAAGAAATTGCATTCTGAATGTCACAACGAATAGGCATGGCCCCCTATTCAAACCCAATATCTCTGCATAATTTCTGCAATTAAACTGCTTCCTTGGATGCTTAAGAAACTGCAATGTTCTCTGCCTTAGTACTCGTTTGGGAAACCACTTGTTTCCTCTTATTCCTCCAACTCAAAGCTCCTTGAAACAAGATAAATACATAAGCAAACTGCAATGTTCTCTGCCTCAGTACTCGTTTGGGAAACCACTTGTTTCCTTTTATTCCTCCAACTCAAAGCTCCTTGAAACAAGATATATACATAAGCACTAGTAGAATTTCCATTGTGCATATCATTTGCCCAGTCAACAAACCCATGAAGATGAAGGTTTTTGCCTCCATCTTCCTCATAGAAAATAGCATAGTCATTAGTGTCCCATGGGTACCTAAAGATCCTCTTGACAGTTGTCCAATGATGTCTTCTCTTGTACATGTCATTACATACTTAAGGCTACCAACCACACTACACATGAAACTCTTTCCATCTCTTTTTCTTGTTTTCTCTTAGGACTCATGTGAGTGGACAAACACACTCCCACTTGAGATGGGGTGCACATTGGTTTACACTTCTCCATC
>SNQJ01S0037884.1:0-26410 GCA_010110895.2 Picea sitchensis
AGGGGTTTTACCATGTGAAAACATTGGTGTGTTGATCTTTGATCTGGTTATGTGAGTGGTTACTGAAGGTGTTCGTCCTCTGTTGGAATACCTGTGTTGTCGAACAAAACAGTGCCCAACATTGCAACGAGATGAAAATTTCATGATGTCGCAGTGTAATGAACATAACCCACTATTGGAATGTGACAAATAACCTCACAATGTCATGTGATAAATAAAACTGGATGTTGTAATGTGACCAACAAAACCTGATCAATATTGCAATGTGATAGTGCCATATTAAACCATGGTTAAATATATTCTACATGGCCCACCATAATCAGGTCCACATGGTCTGAGAAGGTTAGCCATGGGCATGGTCATCCATAGTCTACCATAGTCATGGTCGACCATGGTCAACCATAGTCAACCATGGTGAAGGTAAACCATGATCAACCATAATCAATGTGGGTCGAAGTCAAGCTCAATCATGGTTAACCATATTCAACCCTGATAAACCATAGTCAACCATGGTCAAGGTCAACCATAGTGAACCATACTCTTAGTCATGGTCAACAATAGTCAACAAAGGAAGCAATTCGTTAGAATTTAAAATAAAAAAAGATTATCCAAAACTTCATTTTCATAATGTGTCGAACACAAACCAACCTTTTGATGTGACAAACATACCCCGATTTTACTATTTGATGAAAAAACTAGACGTTGCAACATGAAAAACATAGTAATGTCACAATATTATGGAAATATGCCATGTCATAGCAATGTGACAAACATATCCTCATGTTGCAATGTATCGCACTTATCATGAAGTCAAAATGTGACAAACATGTCCAAACGTTGCAATGTAACAAACATAACCCATTGCCATAATGTGACATACACAACCCAATCTCGCAATGTGATAAACATAGCCCAACATTGCAATGAGATGGACATTTCCCAATGTCACAATGTTAGAATGTGACGAACATACTAACGTCACAATGTTATGCACATATGCCCTGTCGTCAAAATGTGACAAACATATCCTCATGTTGCAATGTGCTACACTTATACTGACATCAAAATGTGACAAAAATTTTCAAACGTCGTAATGTGACAAGCATAACCCATTCTCAAAATGTGATGTACACAACCCAATGTCGCAACGTCACAAACATAGTCCAACATTGTTAGGACTTGGACATTTCCCAAATTCGTTATGTGACAAACATAACTCACTGTCAAAAAGTGACAAAACTATTCAAACTTCATAATGTGACAAACAAAACCCCTATGTCGTAATCTGATGACCATAACCTCACGATGTCATGTGACGAACGAAACTTGATGTCACAATGTGACGAACACGACCTTATCATCATTACAATGCAATAATGCCATGGTAAATCATGATTAAATATACTCAACATGGCCCTCCATAATCAACTCCACATGGTCTATGAAGGTCAACCATGATTAATAATAATAAAATGTATTATTAATATATATTTAATTTATTAATATACTATTAATACTTTATTATTTTAATGTATTTTTGGATACTTTCAAACTTTAATAATTTATTAATTAATTAGCAAATACTTTAAAGAATTAATATAATAGTTTATTAATACTTTAATAATGTATTAATATTTTATTAACTTATTATTAATATATTAATTTGTGGCACTTGTTGAGATGATAAAAGTCTAGATAACAGACGTCAGGTTGTTCTTCCGTCAAATTCGAATTCATTTTTCGTTGGCATTTAGTGACTGACATTAGTTAACGCGTGGCACTAGGATGATGTTGTTGTATTTCATGCAGATACTTATCATCTTCCTGTTGAATGTCGGGCGCTGCAACAAACTTTTGACAATTTTGAAGTACGAAGAGGTTGAATTTCATCCCTCTTTCTTTTCTTCTCTGATGGGTGGGGACCGACTGAGACGGATCACATGCATTTTCCTCTGCATGTTACAGATCGGCCACGGCTTTGTACTTACCGTTCGCTGCCAAAATGGTTGCATGAAGTTCACATGCACTTGTCTTTTCATGTGACGGACGGCCCACGGCTTTGTACTTACCGTTGGCCGCCATACTTACTACCAACATTGAAGTTGCATGAATGACGGTCCATAAATCACGGAAATCGGCCTATTCCTCTCATTACTCTCTATGTCGGGAGCTAATTGAAATGAAATCCAGATATGACGATCACTAAATCATGGTAATCGCCCTATCCCTTTCTCATGTATCAAATATCCAAACAAGACGGCGTTATGATTAACGCATATTGATGTAACTCTCTCAATATGATTCACGTATATGGATGTAACTTTCTCTAACTTTTATTTTATCTTTTATAGAAAAAGAAAAAAAAAAATCATTTTTAAATCAGCATAAGTTAAATGAATTAAAATGTTAAAAGTACTAGTATTAGCATAATCATTTAAAAAAAAAAACATTTTTAAATCAACATAGTTTAAATGAATTAAAATGTTAAAATTACAAGTATTAGAAAAATTCTTTTGAAAATAAAATTTAATGTGATTATATTTTCATTTTGAATTTTATTAGTATTATAAATATAATAAATTCTTTAAACCCAATCTAGATGTTTTAAGAATTTTTCAATGCTTAGATGGTTAGTGCACTATCATTAATGCTTTACTTTAACTTGCAAAGTTCCTGGTGAGAGTTTATTCTTATTTTATTAAAGTTGATTTTCTTTATGCTAGTTAAAACATAGAAATACTATTAATCTTCCACATTATTGTTTTCAAGTCCAAAATAAGGTTCTCACCCTCCCTTTATCATGTTCTCAATGCTATATTTCCAATTGAGCTTTTATAAATATCAATTCCAAGTTATTTGTATGAAATCACTTCCATCAAAGTGTTAATGTTCCACATTTTTGTTTTCAAGTCCATAATAAGGTTTTCATCCTCCATCATCAATGCTATATTTCCAATTGAACTTCTATAAATATCAATTCCAAGATATTTGTATGAAATCACTTTCATCAAAGTGTTATTTCCATCCATGAAATTAACTTAAGTGATCTTTTAGGAATTGATTAACATAACATTAACATTTATATCCATATTAGAGAAAATAACTATGAGAATAATTTTAAGGAGGAAATTTATATTAAAATGTATAAACCTCACAATAAAAAAAAATATCATTAGCATAAAGAAGAAAGATTATGATTATTCTAACTAGATAAATTAGCTTAAGTAATCTCTTCATTTGATTATCATAACAAGTTTTTTTGTCATTGTTAACATACATAGCCATATTAGAGAAAAAAATCTACATAGCCATATTAGAGAAAAAAATCTATAAGAATAGTGACTCCTCACCATAAGAAGAATATCAGATTATCACTATTCCATCTAAAGGCATATTGACACATCCTCTTCTTCCAAACAACATTCAACCCTCTAAAGTGTCCATGTATATGCAAAAGATGGTAGGGAACAAGGGATAGCTTTTCTTAACTACTATATATTACAATTAATTTCTTCCAACCATCCTTCGCTAAACTTGGAAATAATGTTCTTATAGCTTTATAGAAATACCTCTCAACTCAAATGGAACTTGTAGCTCTTCTAATATACACCATAGGTTAATTTTGGCCACTATGCCAAATAATTTTTAAAGTCAATGAAGCAACACAATAGATTGGTTATGATCTTAAGCATATAAAAGTGGTCCATAGTTGAAAGATAATTCTTAAATTTGGGTTGGCCTTTAACTATTTTTTTAGCGACTTTCTAAACCATATTTTGATTTTTTTTTCCAAAATAATTCCATATAACTTGATTAAAATAGTGTTAATTCTAATGGTTCTATAATTAACCATTTTTTTTATCTCTACTTTTAAAAATAAGAAAAATATGAAGAACTATGGTAGAAAAAAATATTTAAATTAAAAAATACCCCTTCAATCTTAAAATAAGTACTACAAAATATATTTTTAAATATACAATAAAATATTTACAAATAAAACAAATTTATATTAATTTTTTTTTTCAAAATATTTATCTATTTGTTAGGAGACTTTAATGCTAGTATAGAATTAATGAAGATATTGTCTTAAGCAATGATTCCACCTCTAATATTCTATGGCTAGGGATCTTGTTTAAGCTGGCAAGCAGATACAAAAGAAACTCCAAATATTTAATTGAGAATGTGTTTGTGTCACAACTCATAAAGCTATATGTAGTTCTCAATATCTAATAATTTGCAATGGTTTAGTGAAGTGGTTGAAATCCAACTAATATCCTCTTTTACATCATACACCTTTAACCTTGACTTTAAAATTTCTCATTGACAAAATCAAGAAGAAAATTCTAATAACCAAAAGTAATGGATAATTGACAAGCATCAGAATCATCTTTTTCTAAACCATTTAAATAATGAATTAAACCTCATTTCAATTAAGAACAATAATGAATTCCTCTATCATAATTTTAGGATAACACTCAAAGTTCTCTATCAATGTGTCTAGTAAAAAGGAAGGAAAATAGAATCACAAACTTTGGGAATGATAAAGAGTTAAGGTTGCTAGAAAATCCATTAGGTATGCTTTTAATGAATCCCTAAAATCCAACAAAATAAATAGGTGCCTTGATTAAAAGTAACAAAAAGTGCTAAGAAAATAAAAAGTAAAAGGAGATTTTATACCTTTCTAAGCTAGATCCTAAAAATTTTTGGAGACAAATTCTAATTAATAAAACTAGAAAAAAAATGTTTCATTTTAGAAAACTAAATTCCCATCTTAAAAAGTTTTACAAATTTGTAGACAACATTCCAACCATTTCTACTAAAGAATTTTTTTATTATTTAGAATACAAAGATTTTAGGGTTAAGCAATTTGAAAAAGGGAAAGCTAAGGGCATCCAAGGTTACCAAGAAGAAATCTTAAAAGTTGGAGGACTTATACTCATCCCTTACATTCACAAGTTCTTGTGGGATTTCCCTAAACCATAGATTAAAATCTTTGATGTCCATATTTTTAAAGTATGGACAAAAAAAAATCTCTTTAATTATAGGACCATTATGACGAGCCCTCTCTTTACCAAGTTATGTGCAATTATTCTAGAAAACAAGATTATTCAACTAGTTTTTGGAATATATTAGAATAGGTAATAGTTCCCTTTGAGTTGAGAGTTGATGTCTCTGAGAATGTTATTAGGAAGTTTAGCAACACTATGAGATAATAAGAAGAAATTAATTGTAATATAGGAGTTGAAAGAAAGGTTGTCTTCTATTTCTTACCCTTTTTTGGCATATTGATAGACAAGTTAAGGGAAGGTCTCTCGAATAGTCATCAACCTTCCTCCTTATGTTGACAATATTGTTCTTTTAACATGAACTCCTTATGATATTAATATTTGTTTTCCTTTTTTTTTTATTGATGGCATAATGCATTTTTATAAAAACATATTATGTACTTCCCCTCATTGTTACAATTAATTGACATGAAAATATTTGATTTCCAATAAAAAAAAAGATAACACATTACCTCTTAACCACTATAATTACATCCAATTGAAAAATAAATAAATTATAAAAAATATAAAACAAAAATATAATAAAATTTATAAAATACTTATTTTATAATCAAATAAATTTATAATAACAACAGTTACATTAATATTATTATTATTAATAAGTCTCCTATATTATATGTTATTATATAGCTAATATTAAGTATCAACTCACCTATAAATATGAATTCAAAAATTAATTTATATTAATATGATAATATTCAATAATGTTCATATTCTTATCCTTACTCAATATAAATTAATATAAAACCAAATAATATATATTAATATGATAATATTCAATAATGTTCATATTCTTATCCTTACTCAATATAAATTAATATAAAACCAAATAATATATATAGTGAAATGAATTTATAAAATAATTGATTTCAAGATTGTCTTTACATATTTTTATGTCGACTACTTTGAAAACCAATTCATTTACACATGATTAAAATCTTCATATTTCAATAAGGCATAATCTAGAAAGTAAACATTTAAAATCTTCTCTTATTCGTTTTTTTCTATTTAATATTACAAACGATTAAAATCTCCGTAGAACTTCTAGAATCCTCTCTTTTATTGATATTTATAAATTTCTCTATATTTTCAGTATTAGTTTGTAATCATCCTAAAGTCAGTAGTCACCTCTACGATGTAAAGGGGTTGTTATAAGATGTCGGGCCGTATTATACAAGATGCAAATACAAGATGCCACGCTTTATTATATGATGCAAATAATTGATTCTTGAATTTATTGACTAGATATTATAAATAACTGAGTATTTTAATCAACTAAATACTATAAATTATTTATAATAGAATATTTTAATCAACTAGTTCATATTAAGATTATGAAATTACAATATATTTTAATCAACTTGTTCATACTAAGATTAGAAATTACAATGACTACATATGGGAAACACAATCAGTTTGGAAAAGACAATCTCATATAGGCACTGCAAGCTCTGATTTTTGGCCCAAGCTCTTTTGCTTTTATCCTCAACGGAAATCACTAACAATTTTTGGGTGCCAACTAAAGTACATGTATTGAAATCACTAACAATTTTTGGGTGCCAACTAAAGTACATGTACCGTCTATTTTATAAAGTCTTGTAAAATGAATTGCATAAGATAACTTTGAACATAAAAGAGATTTGTTAAGAAAAATAATTATATTTTTAATTAGTTAGTTTACCGATATAAAAGTTGATAATTTTGTAACTTTTTGTAATAATATTGTGTAATTGTATATGTTCATATTAATAAAATATACATCAATAATATGGTGTGTTGCATCAATTCTATTTTTACTTAATCTCTTTATAGTATCAAAGCAGTTAGTTAGTGACTTAATCAGTATGGTAGCCTAAACTTGTTACACCATGTGAAGAGCGGTCAATGTTTTGGGGTTCTTTGCATTTGTTGATATAATTTTAAGGCCTCGGCAGGATCACCTCGCTTGGCACACGCAGCAATTATGGCCGTACGCATTTCTCACACAGGCATTTCGTCGAAACCCTGTGCGCATCGACCAAGTTACCGTACTTGGCATATAAGCTCAACAGTTTGGTTGCCACAGAGATATCCGGTTCGAATCCCACTTTCCTCGTGTGGGCTTCGACTAATTTTCCTTGTGCCAGAGCTTTTTTTTATTGATGCATGCCATCAAGATGGAGACATAAGTGTTGGAGTCTGCCCGAATGCCTTGGAACATATTGAAGGCTTCTTTTACGCGCCCTTGTTTATATAGCATTACCCGTGTAGAGTTAAAACAGTGTTTTAGAATGAGAAAGTTGTATTTAATATAGCTTGAATGAGAGAGTTAAAAGTATGGTGATCTTAGAAAGCTTCTCTTAATGCTTTTCTAGCACAGAAACAATATTCTAAAGAATCACAAGTAATCACTTATCATCTTAAGGTCCGATAGACCAATTAGGTCTTAGTGGACGTTAATCATCATCATCATCATAGTGATTTGAGACTGCTGCACAAAAGGGAAGATCAACGAATGATGAGATATTTTTTTGGGAAATTTGAATTTTTTTTGCCTAAATTATTTTTAAAAGTTTTTATTATTTGGAAATCCAAGAGGAAGGTAAATTCATGGTGATGAGATTTATGGTGAAAGTAAATTCATGGTGATGAGATTTATTTTTGGATTTATTAAGAAAGTTACAAAGAGTGAAGCAAGTTTAGTGAACAAAAGAAACATATTTTAGTCATGGAGCTAATAGTCTGCAAGAAGAAGATCGAGGCTTCCAAGAAGAAGAAGCCACAAGACAAAAGTATTTCCTCTTCTATTTTATGGACAACATTTCAACATTATTGAGCAGTAAAAATTGCATTAGTAAGTGTTGTTTGGTCTAAGTTTTTTCTCCCACTTGAAAGAAGTTGTAAACATTTCCATAGTTAAGCTGTATTCCCCAAATGTTCTCTAAGCCCGGATTAAATCAAACTTACATAGGTCATTGTGTGATCATGTAACACTCAGTAAGAGGGTGTTAGTAGGTGTACATGTATCTAAACTTGAATCGAAGAAGTTGAATCTTCTATTAACAAGAGGAGAATGTGAGATATATTAATCTCATAGTTACTATTCTTAATCTTTTAAAGATTGACACTTTCGACAAAAATAATTATTGTTATTTAGTGAGCAAATGCTCTGCAATATTTCATTTCATTTCGTTTTTCTAATGTGCATTAAGTATTCAACCATACAATTACGTCTTGTAGGGAGTGTTAAGCTCAGTTACACTACATTGCATAAACATTCCGTTAGGGTTCTACGCCTCGAACCAGACGGGCGATGCCTCTCTTAGCTAGTACGGCCATGGAGGCCAAGGGAGGGGAGCCACGGGCCCCCTCCTACAGTTATGTAGCCGCTAAGGAGCACAGATTGTACCACACAAAAAGACCGACCTTCAAACTTCCGGAAGACATGCAAAAGATTTTATTGGAGGAAGAGATGTCGAAGGAAAAGCCAATGGACATTGATCTAGTCGCAAACCACACCAAAACCATTTACACCTGGGAACCAAGAAAATTCATTCCACAAACCCCAATCACTCTGAAATACATTATCATCTCTCCCATAATAGAGGACCAAAAACAATACCTGAGGGATTTCGCTCTGATAGGGAAGTTTTTAGGGTTATGGCCCTTAGAAAAATATCTAATCAAATGGATCCAGCACTGGTGGAAGCCCAAAGGCCACTATGACCTCCAACTTGGATCAAAAGGCTTTTTTACCATCATCTTGCATAATATGGAAGACAAAAATTGGATCTTTGAAGGAGGAATTTATTTCTACAACTCGGTCGGCCTCCTCCTCTGCTTCTGGATGGAATGGTTCAACCCAAAAAAACAAGACTCCACCCATGCACCAGTATGGCTAAGACTCTACTCGCTCCCACAAGAATTCTGGCTAGAAGAGATCGTTGCGGTAATCGACAACACCATCAACATCTATGTCAAAGCTTAAAAAGAAACAAAACAAAGAAGGTACACAACCTATGCTCATATATGTGTTTACTTGAATATATCCAAACCCCTGCCAGGAGCCATCACTCTGGATTATCAAGATGATGAATGGTCCCAAACACTTGACTATGAGCACATCTCCTTTGCTGTAGAAAATACCATGAGCACGGACACCTTTTCCACGAATACCCTTTAAATAATCCTACCAAAACCCCTGTGGAAGACCCCAACAAATCCAAGGACGGTTTCATCCATGTCCCGAGAAAGCGTAGACATCAAGTCAAAAAGGCACCTCCCTAGGCCCCCCTGGACCCCCAATCAAGAACTCCTTTGAGGTCCTACAAACCCCAGCAAACATACCCTCCTCCTCAATGAAACCACAAACCGACCCTGCTAAATGCCAAATCACCGCGAATCTCGATCATTTAGGCCCAGATCCTGCTCAACCACCACCCTCTGATGCCTCCCTTCCCACCACACTTGGTCCAGAAATAGGAGATCTAGACACTGATATGGAAGATCAAGAGCTAGAAGGCATTGATATGGCACACTTGGAGCAAGCTTATCGTAAGAAGCAATTATACACCATACCACCAAACCAGTTGGGTAAAGTGCATAAAGTCTTTCTTAATTCCTCGACAGGAGGATCTGCCCGAGCCAACACAAACCTTGGAATTCAAAAGGGAACAATAAAGGATCTATGCAAACCTACAAAGGATGAGAAAAAAAGAGGTCGAAAATTGAAGCATCAACTAATTCAAGATGTCAGGAACTTCCTCGTCAACTCAAGTCAGATACAACTGATCTCAGACAACTTCCCCCCTCTCCAACCCCCACCATCCTCATGAAGATGCTATCATGGAAAATAAGGGGCATGAATGCCAAAAAAAATGCCAAAAACAAACAAGTTATGCTCTAAGACAGAATCAAGAAAGATCAACCAGATATTTTGATTTTGCAAGAAACAAAATGCGCGGGAGAGGAGGCCTCTTCTACACTTTAAAAATGTTGGAAGCAATCCCATCACATGGAAATCGATGCCAAGGGCACCACGGGCGGTCTAGAGATGGTTTGGAATCCATCCACAGTTATACTAGATGGTTTCTTCACTTCCAAGTGGACCATCACTGAATCTTTTCGCCTCATTGGCTCGGACAAACTTGGTTACATTACAAATGTATACGGCCCCACTAAACTAGGAGACAAGGAATCCTTCCTCAATCACTTGGATTGGTTAATCGATCACATCATCCCCCACAGATGGATTTTCGGGGGAGAATTCAACATAATAACAAGCTTGGAGGAAAAAAAAGGGGGGCACCTGCACTCTCGGAAGTGACAGTGAGCACTTCAATCGCTTCATAGGATCCCAGAATCTTATCAATGTCAGTACAAACAACGAACCTTTCACATGGTCCAATAGGTGCTCAAGGGCTCAACATGTCTCCTATATACTCGACCGCTTCATCATCTCGAAAGTTGTAATGTCCGATGGACTAGCCTGGAATGCCACAATTGTTGAATCTCCAGGCTCAAATCACTGGTCGACCCTCCTCAATATCAACATAAGTGACACTCCTGGAAGAAATCCATTTCGCTTTGAAAAATTCTAGATGACACACCCATACTTCCAAGATAATATCAAGTCGTGGTGGAAAGAGAAAGTTATCAATACAGGGACTCCCATGTACAAATTCCAACAACGACCTAAAAATGTCAAACAACATCTAAAATCTTGGAACAAATCCATCTTTGGGAACATATTTCAAGCACATGATAACCTCAACTAGCAAATTCAGAGGCTCCAACAAAAAATCATACAACACGGTCTCATAGACTCCCTCGAGCACTAGGAAACCCATCTGAATAACCAGCTGGTTGAAAAAAAAGAGCAGGAGGAAATCCTTTGGAGACAAAAATCTTGAATCCAATGGTTAAAAGAGGGTGAAAGAAACACCAAATTCTTCCACATATCCATGACCGAGAGGCACCAATCAAATCACATTGCTCACCTAGTCTATGATCAAGAACCAAAAATTCAACAACACGCTAACACTTAAAAGGAGATTCTCTCATACTATAAAAACCTTCTCTCAGAACCCCCTGTAGATCAGTCCCACACAATTGACACCATCCTCAAGAACATTCCCAAGGAGGTCACCAAAGAGAAGAATGAGGCCTTAATGAGACCAATAAATCAGGAGGAGGTGGATCAAGCCCTGAGGGATACCCCTGTCGATAAAGCTCCAGGTTCGGACGGGTTCACTCCAGATTTCTTCCACCACTTCTGGAGCATCATCCAAAATGATGTTTGGGAAATAATCGAGGACTCAAGAAGATCGTGACAAGTCCTCCGAGCCCTCAATGCCACCTTCCTCACACTCATTCCCAAGGAAAACCACACCACTTCCCCCTCGCACTTCCGACCCATTTCCCTCTGCAACGTCATCTACAAACTCCTCATGAATATCATCGCTACTTGTCTCAAACCCATTTTACTGTTCATAATTTCACAGGAACAATCCGGGTATGTGGAAGATAGGAAAATTTTGGACAATTTCATCTTGGCACAGAAAGTAATCCACTCGCTCCACTTGACAAAATCCCCAGGTATGCTCCTAAAATTGGATCTCTCAAAATCCTTTGATAAATTAAGCTGGAGTTACTTAAAATCTACTCTCCTTGCCTTTGGTTTTGAACCCAATTGGATCTCCTGGATAATCAACCTCACCTCTTTAGCCTTGTTTTACATCCTAATCAATGGCATTCCGTCAAGACCTTTCTCGCCTACTAGAGGCATAATACAAGGGGATCTTCTCTCCCCCTTCCTCTTCATTATCATGGTGGAAGGACTCAACCACACCATCAAAGAAACCATTTCAGATCAATCTCTCTCCAGTCTCACCCCACACGGATTCTTGCCCCACATTTCACACAGTTAGTTCGTGGATGATCTACTCTTAATGGGAGTGCCCACAGTTAGAGAATCTATCTGCATCAAATCCATAATCACCCTCTTCTGCGAAGCCTTGAGCATGGAGGTGGACCTTTCCAAATCACAGGTCTTCTTTTTCAATACACCTCTGGAGATCCAAAACCATCTCATGCTTTTACTGGGTTTCACTCATAGTACCCCTCCTTCCACCTATCTAGGAATCCCCCTTATAGATAATCCGTTAAGAAATCTATCCTGGGAGTCCCTTCTCTCCAATTTTCACAAACGTCTCTCGCTGTGGACCTTTCGCTCCCTCAATCTGCGTGGCCGCCTCATCCTCCTTAAGTTTGTACTTCAAGCTCTAGTGATCTATGCCTTCTCATCCCTGGCGGCTCTAAAATTCATCCTCACTACCTTGAGAAACATACAAAGGAGATTTATTTGACAGGGCACTAAAGAAGGATGAAAAATAACCCTTGTAAGCTGGCAAAAAATCTGCAAACCAAAGAACGAAGGGGGCTAGGCCTCAGAGACCCCACCCTTCTCAAAAGGTTCCTCAGTGTGAAAATTTGGTGGAGATGGTTAAAGAGACCCCATGACCTGTGGGCCCACTTTTGGAGGAAAAAATATACCCCCACAACCCCAGAAAGAGAGCTCATCAGATAGAATGGGAAAAGCCCTAGCTCGTTCATTTGGAATGCAGCCAGAAACAACAGGGGACTCATTACAAACCATTCTTTCTTTGAATTACAAAGAAGAACTTCAACCCTCTTCTAGTGTGACTCTTGGAAACAACTCTCATCCCTACAAACGGATATGACAATGAGCACCCTCATCATCCACACGAAATAAGCAGGCCTTATTAAAGTAAAAGATGATTGGAACCTAACACGAAATGGTGATATCTGGCGCACCTAGAAAAACACCCACGAGGACTTGAACATCCCCAACAAAATAAACATTCAACCATTGCTGGCTCATCTGGATGCAAGGAAAATTCTAAACCAATAGGGGAACGACATCCTCAGATGGGGACATACTTCCACAGGAATTTTCAACATTCAGGAGGGCTATCGACTCAAAGCGGGACATGGTTCACTACCAACATAGGAAGTCTGGAGAAAAATTTGGGAAACAAATTCTTGGCCAAAAATCAACACTTTCCTCTAGCTAACTGCCCACAAAAACATTCTCACATGGGTTAACTTAAGGAAAAGGGTATTCATTGGCGCTTCTTGGTGTCAGCTATGTGGTTCAGAGGAAGAAACACAAAATCATCTCCTAAATCTTTGTTCCTACAGTTCGAATATTTGGGATCATGGCGCTAGCCTCATGAGAACCACAAACATAAATCATATAGGCATATGGGAAACTTTAGCAAGATGGCGCGCCTCAATTTTTCAATCCCCTATCCTCAGTAAAATATGGTGAATCTTACCAAGTTTCATACTCTGGAAAATCTGGAAGGAAAGGAATCATCGTATCTTCGAATAGATCACCAAAAACGGGCAGGAGGTTTGGGCCATTATTCATTCCAACATGAGAGAAACACTCCTTCTCCACCCCTGGACTGACCAAGAATGGAATTGCCCAACAAATGAGCACATCATGCTCAACAGCTGGCAACTTCATTCACACTCTTTGCCAACCTACTTGGATAACAAAGCACACCGCAAGCCCAGCCCCCAAAAACGGGAGACGCCAGAAATAGGGTACCATACACTGAATTTCGATGGAGCCTCCAAAGGAAATCCAGGACCGATAGGCTATGGAGCAGTCATCCGCAACACCAAAGGAGAAATCCTCCACATTGTAGTGGGAACCCTGGGACACAACACCAACAACTCAACGAAAATCTCAGGACTCCTCAGAGGTATACAAGCAACTAAAGATCATGAGTTGTTCCCCATCATTGATGAAGGAGATTTGCAAATTGTCATCCATCTCCTCGGTCATCTCTTGCATGGGGAAGACACGAAAAAAATCTCCCCCAGCTGGAGACTTATGAATGGACTCCTCATAATCAAATCCATTCTTCAGCCTAATTGGGTAATCTTACATTCCAATGTTAGAAGATCGTCCAACCAAGTGGTCGACTTGCTGGTAAATCATGGTATTGATCTGAAGGAAGGGGAATTTTTATCCTCGCCCTCGTCCACCTCCTCTCATCCCTTTGTGATAGCTTGCAAAGAAATAGCAAACACCAAAGACTGGCCCCGGATGGGGTGTTTCATGGCAATATGAGTGGACATGCCACAGGGAGGCCACCTAGCCAAACCGCCAGCTAGCTGGCATACGATGGAGTCCCTTCCCCCAACACATCACCTCAACATTCAATCTCCAACGCCGCCACCCTTTTGAGCACTCAATATGGACGTCCCTTGCACACGCCCGACAACCTACATGTCATGTCATAGGCCATCCCCTCTCCCTCATTTTTGTGCTTCAACCTCCAAGCACGGGAGCATTCTCCCTCTCTCGAACCTTAGAGCTCTCCCTCTCCATCTCTAGAGCTCCCTGGTCACTCAGCTCTACATCCACTACCCCCTCCCCATGCCTCGTCTGTGAGGTAAACCAAGGCGAGGAGCCGCCTGGTACGTTACCAGAGGCAAGGAAATGCCCCACTCCAACCACACTCCGGATTTCAATGCTCTCCTCATTGTGAATCCTCCCATAGCTCCTGTGCTCCTGATCCCCCCTTCGCTTCTGCTCCTCCAGAGCCATTTTGTGAAGAAGACTTACCTGTCTTGGTTCCCATCATAGCCCCTGCTCCCACTGAGCCAATTCTTGAAGCTTCCTAGGATCTGTCACCGCTTTCAAATTCGTATGGATGCAGGGTAGAATGATTTGATGCCATGGGAAATTCTTTGGGTTAAGCACCTCCCCCCCTCTCTCCACCTCGTCGACCACCTCCTCCCACCTCCCCACCTCGTCGACCGCCTCTTCTTGAATCCCCGCATCGCCACCTCGATGAAGCCACCTCCGCTCCCTCCACCCTGCCCAACTCCAGGCCTTGTTTCACTTGTGACAAATGCGTAGACCGGGGGAAAATCATAGCCTCCCTGTGTGAATTGACCAAAGGACAGAAGGACGTCAAAGCAACCCTCAGGGATTTGCAGAAGAGAGATGCAGAATGATGGATCAGGGTGGACAACTTGGTGTCCTTTCTCTAGGATCTCCAGCAGGCAATTGCAGATCGCGACCAGGGAAAGATGAAGAAAACCCAGGCCTTTGCAGGTTGGAAATTTGGTCAAGGTTTCTAGAGCTATTCTGTTTAATTTTTTTTAGTTCTTGTCTGGTTCAGTTCAGTTCACAGACAACCTTCGCTCAACGAGGCTTTGTAGTTTTTTTGTTTGTATAGATCATCTTTCAGACAACCCGTTGCCCTGCATGGCTCTGTAGTTTTTTGCATAACAAACAAAGTCTCTTTTTGGACAAGTGTCACACTTTTTTTAGGGACAACTACCACTCTTTCTCAGACTCGTGCCAATAGTGGTTTCCCAGCTAAGCAGTGTTGACACTCGGGTGGGAGGGGGGGCATTAATAGAGAAATTATAATAATAATTTCTCTATTAATGCCCCCCTAGACAACATGTTTGTAATTTTCTAAAGAAAGTTCTAATATATTAACTAACTTACCCAAAAAAAAAAAATATTCAACCATACGATTAAAATTGTATTTTGGTTCAAACCAATTTTCGCCCATTGCTGGAAGGCTAGAATCACATTAAAACATTTCAACTATTGCTATACAAATATTTTCCCACCAACACCAAAAAGTATACTCTCAACAGCCGTGTTATTTTCGAGGACTTGCAAAGATTTTTAAAATAAATTCTATCATACATAGTTACTTGCTTCCGTTGACTGTTATTTCAATCGAGTCAGAAAACAGGAAACTATAGGATTTTCCTTCGCTTTCACTACTACCCAAGTGTTCACTGAAAGTACAGTGAGCATTTGAAATGCACTGTTATCACCACCGACGATCCTCGAAATCGTAGCTCTTGACGGAGTTTTCACTGTTACATAACCCAGCGGCGTAATTTTAGATTTTCGACCGCACAGTGTGAATTTTGACAATTATAAGTGGTGATCGCTTACTCTATGAGTTTAGATTGGAAATAGACACATTCAATGATATAAACCAGATGATATGCATGCAATCTTCAGATATCTATCCAATTATATATACACTATTAAATATACATTGGTAACTGTCTCATGAATATTATTAGATTTGGACATACCATTCCGTTCACTCCACTGTAATCGCATCTTATGTTTATCTACTTTTAGAAATAGTAGATGGGACATCTTGTACATCCACTATAACTACATGTGGACCACTTCTCCTTCCACGATCAAAGCTTATCATGTAGCGATTGAGTTCTCTGCAAATACCTATCNCTGTAATCGCATCTTATGTTTATCTACTTTTAGAAATAGTAGATGGGACATCTTGTACATCCACTATAACTACATGTGGACCACTTCTCCTTCCACGATCAAAGCTTATCATGTAGCGATTGAGTTCTCTGCAAATACCTATCCCCTAGATTACTATATATAGAGAACATCTTTATAAGTTACTACACTTTATTTTCTCCTTGTGATTTGTGATAGAAGAGAGAACAACTCTATATCTTAGCACAAAGTCTCTCAGTGGGTAACAGAAAAGATGGGGAAGCCTCAGGCTCTGTTTCTGAAGGAGATAACAAAGGCGATTCGCAGGTTTGCCAATGCCCATAAGGCAGTTGGGTCTGTCCTTTCTCCAAAGAAGAGAAGGTGTTTAGCATTTGAAGATGAGATCATGCAATCAGGCACTGATCTTCCAAAAGATGTTCCGAAAGGGCATTGTGCAGTGTATGTTGGCAGTGACCGAAGTAGATTTATAATTCCTACCACTTATTTGAATCATTCAGTGTTCAGGGCATTACTGGAGAAAGCGGAGGAGGAATATGGCTTTGAATACGAAATGGGACTCACCATTCCATGTGAAGAAATTGTTTTCAGGCATCTCACGACCATGTTGAGAAGGAAAAAGGAAACAGCGCTCAAAAGTATGGATGTGGATGAGCTCATTGATTTGCATTGCCGCAAAGAGTCGGATTGCAAGTAGGGGACTTGATAGTCTGATCAAATGCACTCACCCAAACGGAAAATCGTTGAATCTGCAGCTTGGCTTTGATTATCATGAGAACACTTTTATACTCTGTCTAGAACAGAATTGAAAAGGGTAAAACGTTCAATCATTCGTTAATTCCTTTCTGATGGAATTTGGCTGGAATGACGACGTCCTGCCTCGTTAACAGCGCAACGATGTCTTGTGGAATTCATTGAAGCAACGATTCAATACAGAAAGATCGACTACATAAGAAATCGTGTTGTAAACAATTTGCCGTCTGTCTGGTGAGACAACTATGGCCACAATATCAGCATTGCCGTTGTAATTTTCACTTACTATAGTGAATCAGAATCATGCTCTGTAAATGACATTATAATGGAAGGAATAATAGAAGATTTAGACAAACATGTTTTTTTTTTTTTCATTTTTTTTTTAATTAAAAGTGGTTGATATACTATCGGTATTACTTTTATAACATAAAATAGCACAGCAGCAAAGTGGCTCGTGAACTCCTAAATTTATAGTGAATTGAAACGCACGGAGGCACATAGAGTTGAGGAAATCCAAAAGTTAATCATAAATGTGGTAATTCCAAAGGTTAATCAGTTAAACATGGCAATCATATGGTGTTACAGTAATTTCTTAATATGATAAGTAAATGTTAAAAAATAAACAGGTTAACTGATGCATTCAAAAATACAAGGAAATTATAAAGAGTAAATCACATTCATTGATTTGGGAGGACCACTAAGAATATTCCAGTATTTTCAATAGTTAACAATCAAATTAGAATTTTAGATTAAAAGGTAATTAATTGTGCCCATCTCCAATAGATATACACCTTTCTGTGTAAATATGAACAAATTAATATAAAATTTATAAAGAAAAATTACTTTGAAATTTTCATTTTTTTCGAAGTTTCAACAATTACCTCGACTATATTCTGTTCTTAAAACTATACCTTTAAAACTAATTACTTAGTTTTACATATTGTTTTATTAAAAAAATTATTGTGGAAAAAATGCGAGATTTTTGGATTCATTTTCATTGTGATATTCTTCTTGCTTCAATCTTTTTGATAACAAATTTATTGAGATTTGTTCATTGGTGGCTCAGTCACTTGCTAAACAATGCATTTTTCCATGAATATCGTTTAATCCATTTCATATTAGTCAATACATTTAAAAATTCATCGTTTTTATAACAAATTTATTGAGATTTGATTCTTTGCTTGCTCAGCCACTGGATAAACAGTGCATTTTTACATGATTATCATTCAATCCATTTCATATTAGTCAATGCATTTGGAAATTCCGTATTTCCTCATAGCCATGGATTTGTTCTAATTAGAATTTCAAAATTCTTTTCTTTCGAAATTCTTTTATAAACATTCTGAATTTTTCTTCTATTTCTCTTAACTACTGTTACTTTCCAATATAAATTTCACTCTATTTACTTGCTCTTAAATTTATCTGCATCAACACTCGCTCTTAAATTTATCTGCATCAACCTTTAATTTAATCAACTGTTTTGGTATTACCTGCAGTTTGTGTGTTCCTAATCCTTTCTCCAGCCCAGAAACACATGCTTATTTTTATTAACACTCTTGCCTCTTTTTCTTTTGGTTTCTTTATGTATCTAGCCCTTTGACATCTTATTTAGGTTTCTTTTCCAAATCAAAATAGTGTTGGATTCCTGTGAAGAATGAATCACGAAAATTATAAATCGGGTTGGAAATTGCCCTTTTCCATATCTATTTGATATTTAAATTAACATCATGAAAGTTGTTGGTGGTAGCAGGTTTGATTTCCAGGGGTTATCTTCACTAACTCTATCAACTATGACAAAATGAGATGACAAAATGAGAAGCAGAGAAGATAATATAGAGAAAATTAATTGGAAGCATAACTCTTAGTGCATTTCATTAAGGGAAAAGAGCTGAGCTAAATAAGCTTTAAAAAATCAAGAAGATCAAAAACCTAACAAAAATCCTAACAGACTCATATAGTTGGCAATCACTACTATGTTGAGGTTTACAACTAAGAAGCTGCAGATGCAGCTTTGTATCTTAATTTTTTTATATGTATTTAAATGTTAGTTTTATTTATTTGTTGAAACTTCAATTCACATAACATTTTAGATACAAATTTTAAAGGAAAGTTTGTTTTTTATAAAGTACAGTGTTTTTTTTTAATATTTTATTGTTTAAATTACATTTTGAATGTATAAATAAATTCAACACTCTCTAAAACCTAAAAACACTTAATTTCACAAATTCAATCACTCAAATTTACAGTTCCAAACAATTTTTACTCAATTGAAAAAATATGTAAGAAAAAAAAAAAAACAAACAAACTCCAATAATAAAAACGCTTAAACTAAACCAAAAGAAAGCGATTGTAACAGGTTCTTTTCTGTACGGTTATCTTCACCGATCTCCGTCCGCTGTGATAAATTGTGAAGGACAGAGAAATGCAGAGAGAAAAGAATAGTATATTCAAATGTATGAAGAAGTATAGAACTCAGAAGATCACATGTACAATGTAAGATGGTTGAGCTATATATGCTCAAGCAAGACAAAAATAGAAAGTACAACTGTCCAGTACAGCTGGCAGTGTACGGTCATACTGTTGAGGGTACAATATATTTAACACTCCCTCTTAGACTCAACAGTTNCTGTAATCGCATCTTATGTTTATCTACTTTTAGAAATAGTAGATGGGACATCTTGTACATCCACTATAACTACATGTGGACCACTTCTCCTTCCACGATCAAAGCTTATCATGTAGCGATTGAGTTCTCTGCAAATACCTATCCCCTAGATTACTATATATAGAGAACATCTTTATAAGTTACTACACTTTATTTTCTCCTTGTGATTTGTGATAGAAGAGAGAACAACTCTATATCTTAGCACAAAGTCTCTCAGTGGGTAACAGAAAAGATGGGGAAGCCTCAGGCTCTGTTTCTGAAGGAGATAACAAAGGCGATTCGCAGGTTTGCCAATGCCCATAAGGCAGTTGGGTCTGTCCTTTCTCCAAAGAAGAGAAGGTGTTTAGCATTTGAAGATGAGATCATGCAATCAGGCACTGATCTTCCAAAAGATGTTCCGAAAGGGCATTGTGCAGTGTATGTTGGCAGTGACCGAAGTAGATTTATAATTCCTACCACTTATTTGAATCATTCAGTGTTCAGGGCATTACTGGAGAAAGCGGAGGAGGAATATGGCTTTGAATACGAAATGGGACTCACCATTCCATGTGAAGAAATTGTTTTCAGGCATCTCACGACCATGTTGAGGAGGAAAAAGGAAACAGCGCTCAAAAGTATGGATGTGGATGAGCTCATTGATTTGCATTGCCGCAAAGAGTCGGATTGCAAGTAGGGGACTTTATAGTCTGATCAAATGCACTCACCCAAACGGAAAATCGTTGAATCTGCAGCTTGGCTTTGATTATCATGAGAACACTTTTATACTGTGTCTAGAACTGAATTGAAAAGTGTAAAACGTTCAATCATTCGTTAATTCCTTTCTGATGAAATTTGGCTGGAATGACGACGTCCTGCCTGGTTAACAGCGCGAATATATCTTGTGGAATTCATTGAAGCAATGATGCAATACAGAAAGATCGACTACATATGAAATCGTGTTGTATACAATTTGCCAGCTGTCTGGTGAGACAACTATGGCCACAATATCAGCATTGCCATTGTAATTTTCACTTACTATAGTGAATCAGAATCATGCTCTGTAAATGACATTATAATCAAAGGAATAATAGAAGATTTAGAGAACCAATTTTTCTTTTCATTTTCTTTTTTAACTACAGAAATGAGTACTTTCATATTAAAATGGGATATGAGCAAATTAATATAAAATTTATAAAGAAAAACTGTTTTGAAATTTTCATTTTTTTCAAATTTTCAACAATTAGTTCCGCTATATTCTGTTCTTGAAGGTATGCCTTTAAAACTAATGGCTTAGTTTTACCAATTGTTTTATTAAACAAATTATTTTGAGAAAAAATGAGAGATTTTTGGATTCATTTTCTTTGTGGATATTCTTCTTGCTTCCATCTTTTTGATAACAAATTTATTGAGATTTGCTTCTTTGCTTGCTTAGCCACTTGCTAAACAATTCATTTTTCCATGATTATCGTTTAATCCATTTCATATTAGTCAATACATTTGAAAATTCATCTTTTTGATAACAAATTTATTGAGATTTGATTCTTTGCTTGCTCAGCGACTGGATAAACAGTGCATTTTTACATGATTATCATTTAATCCAATTCATATTAGTCAATACATTTGGAAATTTCGTATTTCCTCATAGCCATGGATTTGTTCTAATTAGAATTTCAAAATTCTTTTCTTTCGAAATTCTTTTATAAACATTCTGAAATTTTCTTCTATTTCTCTTAACCACTGTTACTTTCCAATATAAATTTCACTCTATTTATTTGCTCTTAAATTTATCTGCATCAACACTCGCTCTTAAATTTATCTGCATCAACCTTTAATTTAATCAACTGTTTTGGTATTCCCTGCACGTTTAATGAGTTTGTGTGTTCCTAATCCTTTCTCCAACCCAGAAACACATGCTTATGTTTATTAACACTCTTGCCTCTTTTTCTTTTGGTTTCTTTATGTATCTAGCCCTTTGACATCTTATTTAGGTTTTTCTTTTCCAAATCAAAATAGTGTTGGATTCCTGTGAAGAATGAATCACGAAAATTATAAATCGGGTTGGAAATTGCCCTTTTTCATATCTATTTGATATTTAAATTAACATCATGAAAGATGTTGGTGGTAGCAGGTTCAATTTCCCGGGGCTATCTTCATCAACTCTGTCAGCTGTGACAAAATGAAAAGCAGAGAAGATTAATTAGAAGCATAACTCTTAGTGCATTTCATTATGGGAAAAGAGCTGAACTAAATAAGCTCCAAAAAAATCAAGAAGATAAAAAACCTAACAAAAATCCTAACTGACTCGTATAACTGGCAGTCACTACTATGTTGAGATTTGAGGTTTACAACTAAGAAGCTGCAGATGCAGCTTCTTATCTTAAATTTTTTATATGTATTTAAATGTCAGTTTTATTTGTTTGTTGAAATTTCAATTCACATAACATTTTTAAGCCAAAGGCATATACCTATTGGAGATGGGTACAATTAATCATCTTTTAATCTAAAATTCTAATTTGATGGTTAACAATTGAAAATGCTGGAATATTTTTAGACTTCCTCCCAAATCAATGAATGTGATTTACTCTTCATAACTTCCTTGTATTTTTGAATGCATCAATTAACTTGTTTACTTTTTAACATTTACCTAATCATATTAAGAAATTACTCTACCACCATATGATTGCCATGTTTAATTGATTAACCTTTGAAATTACCACATTTAAGATTAACTTTTGGATTTCCTCAACTCTATGTGCGTTTCAGCTGTCAGTGCTTTTCAATTGATGTTGCCCCTGTGCTAGTAGATACAAAACTTAAAGGAAAATTTGTTTTTTTAAAGGACAGTTGGTTTTTTTAATATTTTATTGTTTAAATTACATTTGGAATGTATAAATAAATTCAGTACTCTGTAAAAACTAAGAACACTTGAATTTCACAAATTCAATCACTCAAATTTACAGTTCCAAATAATTTTTTATTCAATTGAAAAAATATGAAAAAAAAAAACTCCAATAATAAAAACGCTTAAACTAAACCAAAAGAAAGTGATTGTAACAGGTTCTTTTCTGTACGGTTATCTTCACCGATCTCCGTCCGCTGGACTTCATGCTTGGTCACCTATTAGGTCTAGCTCAGATGAAAAAAATGCTGTAAATTTAGTCAAGACCATTAGCGCCTATGCTTCTGAGAGCCATATTTGATTTAATAATTTGGAATCTTGAAAACCTAATCAATTATTTCACTTGACGTCTATGGTATGTGTAAACATGATCAACTGCGGGTTTGGATTCGGATTGCATTTGAACTGAAACTGCCCATGCTTCTTCGTGCATGACATTGTTGCCAAAGGCGGATTCCTTGCTGACAAGCCCAAATTCATACTCATTTGACTAAATATCTATAACCACGCGGTTTAGGTATAACATAAATGGGAAAAGGTTTGAGGATATTGGCAAAATGTTGTGGATTTTTAATGTTTAAGGATTTTTTTGTTTTGGTTGGGATATTTTTTTGTTTATTGTTGTTTGTAATTTTGTTAAAATTTGTTGGATTTGTAAATTTGAGTGATTAAATTTGCATTAAAAGTATATAATCTTAATGTCTTTAAAATTTTAAACATTCTAAACCCATTTATATATTTAGAAATACAATTTAAACAAAAAAAAATTGCTATTTGTCCAAATTTATGTAGACAGATTTAATAAAAAAAAATAAAAAATTGTAACAGTTAAACAACTCATTTAAATAAAATAAGAGAATTAAAAAGAGAATGTAAGAAAAAAACATTTTGATATTTGTTTTTAGAAAAACAAATTCAAATTCATTTTATTTAATTCCGATAAACAGTAGGCGGAATTAGTAAAGAATGAAGAAGAGTATATAGTCCGTAGAGATACTGCTTGTCGATAAAGGTGCGGTGATGTTACAATTACGTCTGTGGATGGAACTCAGACCTCCAACGTGCAACTTGCACGTAATGAATGCAGGCTTCGACAGAAAGTGTGCGTTCACGTGAAATTTAGCTTCTGTAATGTGAAAATTGTTCCACTTGTTGAGTTGATATCCGACAAAGTCTTAGATAAGAGACATGAGGCTGTTCTTCCATCAAATTCGAATTCATTTTTTTTTGGCATTTAGTGATTGATATTAGTTAACAGTTCGCTCTGGAGATGATGTTATTGTGGGTCATGCATATGCTTATCATGTTCAGGACTGTGGAATGTCGGGCGCAGCACAATTATTTTACTCCCGAAGAGGTTGATTGTTAAGTCTGATGTCTCTAACTCTTTATTTTTCTTCACCGATGGGTTGTGACCGTCTGAAACGGGTCACGTGCATTTGCCACGGACCGCCCATGGCTTTGTAGTTAGAGGTTGCCGCCAAACCGCCAAAATGGTTGGCCGAGGCCCGGCACTATAACGCATTTTCAAGGTTCTTTCTCATCCGAAGTTACATGAATACTGGCAACTTCCCACCTAACTTTGAATAGCAGACGCACAATAAATCATGGAAACCATGAATGCTAGCAACTTCCAACCCAACTTTGAATAGCAGACGAACAATAAATCGCGGAAATCGCCGTATTTCGTTCATCCCTATCTGTGTCATAACTAAATGAAATGAAATCGAGATATAGTGTAAGAAATGTTAAAAGAAGTTGACGCCAAAACAAAACGGTGGAGATGTTCTGAACAATCTATCAATTCTCTGTACGGATTGGTATATTTATTGAAAATAAATTCACTCCAAAACAAAACGAAACGGTTGAGAGGTGCAGAACTATCTATCAATTCTAGATACAGATTTATTTTAATTTTATATTTTATTTATCTTTGAGGAAATTTAGGGAGAAATGTGGAGTTATAATTCATGTTTAGTTTGTTTTATTATAGATTGACATTTATTTATTTGTTAATTTAATTTATAACTCAATTCACTTGTGGAAGCGATGCGGTCTGACACATGCGCAGGTATGGTAGCTCATGTAGACGGTTTGTTGCTTGTCACTTAGTTCGCTGCTGGCGTCTGAAGAGTTGAAGCCAAGATCTCCGTTGGCGTCCGCGTTGGTGTCTGAAGAGTCGAAGCGTTGGCGTCTGAAGAGTCGAAGCCAAGACCTTTGTTGAGTCGTTTACCGCTGGCGTTTGGAGAACCAAAGCCAAGACCACTGCTGAGGTTATTGGTGCATTGGATGCCAGGTATGGGGAGTGTCGAGGGCCTTGCAGAGTGGATAGTATTTGAAGAATTTGTGTCCCTTTCTTGTCCAGAATTTCCAGACAGAACTGCAAGTCTTCCACATCCTTGCGGACGCCAGGCACAAGTTTTTGCACAATTGCCAGGTCGTCTTGAAACTTTGCGCAAGAGGTGCATTCCGAGCAGGACTATGGCTAGTCTGGTGGTTTCTCCCGGTGGATGGAGGTGTCTTTAGAGGAGACAGGGCTGGGGGTGGATGCACAAGTGGTGGCTCTAGAGCATAATTCTCTAGTGAATTTGGTGGGACGACCAAGGCGGGTGGCGAGAAAGAGGCCAGGTCAGATAATGGGTCAGGAGTGAAACCCAGGGAGTTCCGCAGAAGGTCGAACCACTCACTCGGCAGGCCCATGGCGAGAACAAAGGAGAGAGGTCGCTTTGGCTCCGAGAGGACTAGCCAAAGGAGGAAGACAAACAAGGCAGAGAGTTGTGCGATGGTGCTCGGGTAGGATGAGGTCGGATGGCCATGCGAGGCATGTTTTGATACCAAGCAGAGCTTCGCTTGGATTTCCCTCGAAGCCGCAGCATGACCGAAGCGAAGAGAAAGAATGAAGGCAAAGAGAGCTGGCTAACGAAATAGGTGAAAACCAGGGATGAATGCAGATCAAGTGGTGGCTCTGCAGGGAAGAGGGAGAACTCATGGACTAGCCTAGGAGCAGCATGATATGAATAGAGATGGAGAGGGATGACACACACGCGCATAGGTGACCACCATAAAGACTTCTCCATTGATAGGATGAGGAGACAAGGGGGAGCGCGCTAGAATAGTTCATGGCACTCTAATGAGGGCTGCACATATTCATAGTGTGGGAGAAGAGGAGGTGCATGAGCCACTCATGTATTGTGCTAGGAGGCTCCGTCCCCTCCACTTGAACACTTGTATCCAACTAGGGGTTATTTTTATAATTTTAAATAATAATGCAAATTATTAATATAATTATAATTTAATTTAATTTTAAATTAATGGTCAAGAAATATCAAATTTGAGTATGAGACCTTATTTGTGGGATAAGCAACTTTTTTAATTTAGTGATTTGATTGTTAAAGTCTATAAATGTATACATACCCTACCCCATCTAGATTGGAATTTGTAAACTTCAAAGAAGAAACATATGTTATTAACCTTAAACCTACTCAAATTATATATATATTTATAAAAAAAAATTAAAATCCTTTTATAGTAAATTTTTGTAAAAATTTTAAATGAAAAAAAAATATATTTGTATTTAAATTTTTGTAAAAATTTTAAGAGAAAAAAAAAATATATTTGTATTTCATAATACTTGGGATGTATAATTAATTTACAATGTTTTGTGTATCACGAAAATTTGTTCCCTCTGGTATTCGTAATTGCGTTGTTAAAATAGATCAATC
>SNQJ01S0037884.1:26420-39413 GCA_010110895.2 Picea sitchensis
GGACCCTGAGTTGGGCCGAGATTGCTAGTCGACGCCATTTTAAAAAAAAAAATTGCAGGAAAAAGAGGGAAAAATTCGTATTTACCTCCAATCGGTGAAATGCCGATGTTCCGATGGCTGATAGGAGCTTATCGGGCTTTAGATGGCCCTTTGGTCTCCTTGCAATGTGACCACGCGCTTTAATGCTAATGTGCTACGGGATTTTCCCGTGTCTTTGTCGTGCAAAATGCCGAAACACGAAAAATGGCCTTTGAACTTTTCAACGGTCCAGATCTGCTGTGATCAGACGGTCCAGATTGTATCGGGATATCGCGAATCGAGATTTCGCGATTTTTGATGTCGAGGTTCTTTGCCTCCTCGATTTCGCGATCGCCGATATTTCGATGACGTGCTTCCTTTCGGGACTTTTCCCGATATCGTTGATTGCTGCCATGTGTCCCAGCAGACGGACGGTCGTGATCTCTCCTCGCGATTTCGCGATATGATGTGTCCCGAACCTCTTGTTTGCAGGATCTGCGAAATGCCGAATCCCGAAAAGCCGATGAACTCGCTTATCAGGACTTTTCCCGAAAGCTTCAATCTCTGCCACGTGTCCTTGAAAGATGGACGGCTCAGATTTGCGTCGAGGATTTCACTGGAAAGAATCCCGATCACGTGTTCTCAGGTTTCGCTATTTCCCGAATCTCGATGTGCCGATGGCGCTTTCCTCTTCGGGATTGTTTCCGAGTCGCTGGATTTGCGCCATGCGTCCTTGAAGGATGGACGGTCCTGATTCAGCCTCAGGATTTCGCGACTTGCGATGCGCCAAATCTATGTCAACGTGAAACCGCGAATGCCGATACGCTGACGGTGCCCTTGATGTCCGCCACGTGTCCATGAGATATGGACGGCTGAGATCTGATCGGGATTTCGCGTATCGCGATTTCGCGAGTTGCGATGTCAAATTTCTTTGACAGCTTGAAACCCTGAATGTCGATTTGCCTACGGGCGCTACGATGTTCGCCACGTGTCCTGACAAACGGACGGCTGAGATCGTATCGCTATATCGCGTATCGCGATTTCGCGAGTTCCGAGGTCCTGTTGTAATGGACTTAGGAAACCCCGAACTCCGAAATGTCGATATGACGATGCGATGATCTGCTGCCACTTGTCCTCTGAGATGGACGACTGTGATCGTTTCAGGATTTCGCGATTTTGCGTATCGGAGTTTTTGGAGAGCAGATTCTTTCGCTCGTCCAACTCCTGATTCCCGATTTTGCGATGGAATAGGATCTTCCCATGTGTCTCTTGATGAACGGTCAAGATGACGTCGGGATTTCTCAAGTGAAAAAAAAAACCTCCTGTGCGCTCCACATGACTAATCGTCGTGCAACTTCTTGTTGATCTAACGACTGTCGGGCCTGTGTTCAAGATCTGACGGCTGAAATTCTTTCGCCTTTTTCCGCGCTCTCCTCGTCCCTTCTGGTCTGGTTTCCCGCCTTGGAACCGTTCGCAGAACGAATTTCACGGCTTCAATGGCTGTTCTTTGCACCTGAGATGCGTTCTTTACACCTGTGGAATAAAGATTCGTGAATCTTTCAAAGATTTAAAAGAAATACACGAATTCTTCGTTATCTGCTACAATCTTTGACAGATTTGAGCAATTTCTTTAAATCTTTAAAGGATACTGCCTTCTGCAGCAATCTTCAACGAATTTGAAAAAATTCTTCGAGTTCTTTAAACATTCTTCTGTTCTACAGCTCTTCTGCGTCAATCTTTGACGGTTCTTAGAAAAAAAATTATACAGGTTTCTTCTTCTGCGTTCTCTGCTTCCTAATTCTTTCGAGCGAAGTACGCTCTGCAACCTACGCAAGCTTCTTACGACAATCTTTAAAGAGTATTGCAGACAGCTTTCCAAACCTTGTGAAAAATCTGTGACGCGTGCTCTCAAGATCTGTGAGGCTCTGCGCTGTGAGGATCGTGTGGCTCTCCAGACTGTGTGAAGAGGCTTACTGCTGAAGCTCTGATACCATGATAAATTGTGAAGGACAGAGAAATGCAGAGAGAAAAGAATAGTATATTCAAATGTATGAAGAAGTACAGAACTCAGAAGATCACACGTACAATGTAAGATGGTTGAGCTATATATGCTCAAGCAAGACAAAAATAGAAAGTACAATTGTCCAGTACAGCTGGCAGTGTACGGTCATACTGTTAAGGGTACAATATATTTAACACGCTGGACTTCATGCTTTGTCACCTATTAGGTCTAGCTCAGATGAAAAAAATGCTGTAAATTTAGTCAAGAGCATTAGCGCCTATGCTTCTGAGAGCCATATTTGATTGAATACCTTGGAATCTTGAGAACCTAATCAATTATTTCACTTGACGTCTATGGTATGTGTAAACATGATCAACTGCGGGTTTGGACTCGGATTGCATTTGAACTGAAACTGCCCATGCTTCTTCGTGCATGACATTGTTGCCAAAGGCGGATTCCTTGCTGACAAGCCCAAATTCATACTCATTTGGCTAAATATCTATAACCACGCGGTTTAGGTATAACATAAATGGCAAAAGGTTTGAGGATATCGGCAAAATGTTGTGGATTTTTAATGTTTAACGATTTTTTTGTTTTGGTTGGGATATTTTTTTTTTGTTTATTGTTATTTGTAATTTTGTTAAAATTTGTTGGATTTGTAAATTTGAGTGATTAAATTTGCATTAAAAGTGTATAATCCTAGTTTCTTTAAAATTTTAAGCATTCTAAACCCATTTGTATATTTAGAAATACAATTTAAATAAAAAAAATTGCTATCTTATCCAAGTTTATGTTTACAGATTAAAAAAAATAATAAAAAACAAATAAATAAATAAATAAATTATAACAGTTAAACAACTCATTTAAATAAAATAAGAGAATTAAAAAAAGAATGTAAGAAAAAAACATTTTGATATTTGTTTTTAGAAAAACAAATTCAAATTCATTTTATTTAATTCCGATAAACAGTAGGCGGAATTAGTAAAGAATGAAGAAGAGTATATAGTCCGTAGAGATACCTGCTTGCCGATAAAGGTGCGGTGAACTCAGACCTCCAACGTGCAACTTGCACGTAATGAATGCAGGCTTCGACAGAAAGTTTGCGTTCACGTGAAATTTAGCTTCTGTAATGTGAAAATTGTTCCACTTGTTGAGATGATATCCGACAAAGTCTTAGATAAGAGACATGAGGCTGTTCTTCCATCAAATTCGAATTCATTTTTTTTTGGCATTTAGTGATTGATATTAGTTAACAGCTCGCTCTGGAGATGATGTTATTGTGGGTCATGCATATGTTTATCATGTTCAGGACTGTGGAATGTCGGGCGCAGCACAATTATTTTACTCCCGAAGAGGTTGATTGTTAAGTCTGATGTATCTAACTCTTTATTTTTCTTCACCGATGGGTTGTGACCGTCTGAGACGGGTCACGTGCATTTGCCACGGACCGCCCATGGCTTTGTACTTAGAGGTTGCCGCCAAACGGCCAAAATGGTTGGCCGAGGCCCGGTACTATAACGCATTTTCAAGGTTCTTTCTCATCCGAAGTTACATGAATACTGGCAACTTCCCACCGAACTTTGAATAGCAGACGCACAATAAATCATGGAAACCATGAATGCTAGCAACTTCCGACCTAACTTTGAATAGCAGACGAACAATAAATCGCGGAAATCGCCGTATTTCGTTCATCCCTATCTGTGTCAGAACTAAATGAAATGAAATCGAGATATAGTGTAAGAAAGGTTGAAAGAAGTTGACGCCAAAACAAAACGGTGGAGACGTTCTGAACAATCTATCAATTCTCTGTACGGATTGGTATATTTATTGAAAATAAATTCCTTCCAAAACAAAACGAAACGGTTGAGAGGTGCAGAACTATCTATCAATTCTAGATACAGATTTATTTTAATTTTATATTTTATTTATCTTTGAAGAAATTTAGGGAGAAATGTGGAGTTATAATTCATGTTTAGTTTGTTTTATTATAGATTGACATTTATTTATTTTTTAATTTAATTTATAACTCAAATCACTTGTGGAAGCCATGCAGTCTGACACATGCGCAGGTATGGTAGCTCATGTAGACGGTTTGTTGCTTGTCACTTAGTTCATTGCTCGCCTCTTAAGAGTTGAAGCCAAGACCTCCATTGGCCTCTGCGTTGGCATCTAAAGAGTCGAAGCGTTGGCGTCTGAAGAGTCGAAGCCAAGACCTTTGTTGAGTCGTTCACTGCTGGCGTTTGGAGAACCAAAGCCAAGACCACTGCTGAGGTCGTTGGTGCATTGGATGCCAGGTATGGGGAGTGTTGAGGGCCTTGCAGAGTGGATAACATTTGAAGAATTTGTGTCCCTTTCTTGTCCAGAATTTTCAGACGGAACCGTAAGTCTTCCACATCCTTGTGGACCACAGATACAAGTTCTTGCACAATTGCCAGGTTGTCTTGAAACTTGGCGCAAGAGGCGCATTTCGAGCAGGACTATGGCGAGTCTGGTGGTTTCTTCCGGTGGATGGAGGTGTCTTTAGAGGAGACAGGGTCGGGGGTGGATGCACAAGTGGTGGCTCCAGAGCATAATTCTCTGGTGAATTTGGTGAGACGATCAAGGCGCATAGCGAGGAAGAGGCCAGGTCCGATAATGGGTCAGCAGTGAAACCCAGGGAATTCTGCAGAAGGTCGAACCACTCACTCGGCAGGCCCATGGAGAGAACAAAGGAGGGAGGTCGCTTTGGCTCTGAGAGGACTAGCCAAAGGAGGAAGACAGACAAGGCAGAGAGTTGTGTGATGGTGCTCGGGTAGGATGAGGTCGGATGGCCATGCGAGGCATGTTTTGATACCAAGCGGAGCCCCGCTTGGATTTCCCTCGAAGCCGTCGCATGACTGAGGCGAAGAGAAAGAATGAAGGCAAAGAGAGCTGGTTAACGAAATAGGTGAAAACCAAGGATGAATGCAGATCGAGTGGTGGCTCTATAGGGAAAAGGGAGAACTCATGGACCAGCCTAGGAGCGGCATGATATGAATAGAGATGGAGAGGAAAGACACACACACGCATAGGTGACCACCATAAAGACTTCTCCATTGATAGGATGAGGAGATAAGGGGGAGCGCGCTCAAATAGTTCATGGCACTCTAGCTGGAGTGAGGGCTGCACATATTCATAGTGTGGGAGAAGAGGAGGTGCATGAGCCACTCATGTATTGAGCTGGGAGGCTCCGAGGCTCTGTACCCTCCACTTGAACACATCTATTCAACTAGGGGTTATTTTTTTAATTTTAAATAATAATACAAATTATTAATATAATTATAATTAAATTTATTTTTAAATTAATGGTCAAGAAATATCAAATTTGTGTATGAGACCTTCTTATTTGTGGGATAAGCAATTTTTTTAGTTTAGTGATTTAATTGTTAAATTCTATAAATGTATACATACCCTACCCCATCTAGATTGGAATTTGTAAACTTCAAAGAAGAAACACATCTTTTTTTTTTAAAATAAAAGTGAACCTATTATATTATGACTTCAAAAAAAGGATTACAAGTGGCACTCAGGCGCCAGCTGTCCTGCCTATGCAGAAAACCAAGACAGCTGGCCTTCCCACAGTAACATGCAAAATCAAAGAGTTCATAGCGCCACCCTGCCCGTAGGAAACCAGGGTATCCATTCAAAATTGACAACAATCTTACTGTTCTAATGCTTACTATTCTAATGCTAACCATGCTACTTGGCCTACTGAACTCGACTCATTATGACTACATAAAGATTTGGAAAGACATGCAAGACTGGAAGAAAACCTACAATCCTGGGTCCTCATTGGAGTTTCACATGCGGCTTTCCAACTAGCACATTTTGGGATGGTGAATACGAAGGCGAGGTTAGACCTATGAAGTGGCTCTGAGAGTAGGCGCATAGAGCATGTCAGCGTTGGTATGATGCTCACGAAGAGTTCAGTCATCAACCGGGCTTAGGATCTCGAATATCAGCACCAAATGCTTTCAGGGTGCGGAGGGGTGGCGTATGACTTCATAAAAAGGAGTACAAGTGACACGCAGGTGCCAGCTGTCCTGCCTATGTAGGAAACCAGGACAGCTGGCCTGCCCACAGTAGCATGCAAAAGAAAAGAGTTCACTGTACCACCCTGCCCGTAGGAAACCAGGGTATCCATTCAAAATTGACAACAATCTTACTGTTCTAATGCTTACTATTCTAATGCTAACCATGCTAACAGCTACAGAGCTACGACTCTGGTAAACGACTACATAAAAAGATTTGGAAAACATGCAAGACAGAAGAAAACCTAATCCCTGGAGTCCTCGTGAGTTTCCTTCGCTTTTCCACTGCTGGCTGGGATGGTGAATACCTGAGAGCAGGTTGGGCATTATTGCCGAGAAGTGGCTCTGAAGTAGGCCGCATAGAGCATGTCCAAGCGTTGGCTGACGCAGACTGCTCTGAAGAGTTGGTCATCAACCAGGCTTCGGATCTCGAATATCAACTGCAAATGCTCCGGGTGCAGGAGGGGTGGCGAGGGCGGTGTTTCCGGCTCGTTCTTTGTCTCCCTTTGTCCCGGCACCTCCGTGTTTGTCTTGAATTCTATGGGGCTATTCGGTGGCTCGTCCTCGACCACGTAGGTGTTGTGCTCGTCGCTTTGCACTGCGCAAGGACCTGAGACTCCTGTGGAACGGGGTAGTGCTTCTGCTGCAGCGAAACAAGTCGGGGGATCCCCATTGTCTAGTACAGTAAACATTTTGCTCTCCGAGAAGTCTGATGGGAGTTCCAAGTCCGGGTCTTCTTCTACGAAAGTTTTGGGGGGCGAGCAAGCTGCCGTGTTCACCCGACGCCGTCTCTGCTTAGCCACGCTCACTGCTCGCTGAAAGTTCCGGTGCCTCTTCCTTCTGGAGTCGAAAGCGTACCAGTTGGCTCCCCTGCGGGGCTTCCCTCTCAGCCTCGGCATAGCAGGAGCAAGGAGCAGAGCCAGAACGCCGACAACACCACTGCTACACCGCTGCTCAACAAGCTACGAACTCACCTTGAGATTTCCGTCAATGCTCTTGGAGGGATGAATTATAATGGCTGCCATTAAAGCCAGGAGCTTAATGCTCTGTCTATCCGTCCAGTTAAAGCTCGTACGAAGCCCCATCAAAGAACGGAGGCCGACGGAGGTAGTGCCATTCATAAATGGCTGTGTGTGTGGTGAGAGCCATTATAAATGGCCTCTCCCATGCCGCCTCCACGTGGTTCCTCTTGTCCGCATGTCACCCCATCCGGGACCAGAAAAAACACATGTTATTAACCTTAAACCTACTCAAATTATATATATTTATAAAGAAAATTTCAAATCCTTTTATACTAAATTTTTGTAAAAATTTTGAGAGAAAAAAAATATATATTTGTAATTAATTTACAATGTTTTGTGTATCACGAAAATTTGTTCCCTCTGGTATTCGTAATTGCGTTGTTAAAATAGATCAATCTTTCTCTAACAGTAATTAATTAGCGTTGGCAGCTATTAATCCTTTGAATGTTTTAGTTTGATTAATCTTTCAATTTTTTTAATTTGATTATTGATAAAAGAGAAAATGGAGGCTTTTTCTGCGATGATTTCCCTACCCTAAAAAAGATTCCGTTCAAGACTGCCATGCCTTTACCAAGTCACTTTAATATCCAATACGACCAAACACTAATTTATCATTATAATTTCCAAAAACATTGCAAAATTTGGGTGCCCAGGTTGGGAGCATTCTTTTGCTTATAACAACCACTTGAGTAAAAGTTTAGATTCGTGCCTCGATTATTTCAACATTACGAGCGATTAAACATAACGTATTTGCATCTATACAGTAAATTTCTTTTATTTAAAATGGATAACTTAATAGGAGAAATTAGGAGAAATTAGAAGAGAACGAATCACAGTAGGCGTGTGGCCCCTCCAAGTATAGAGCTGCCTGCTGACCGACAACGGTGTGGACATGAGACGATGTTGCAATCATATCTGTGGATTGAACTCAAGGCCTCCCATGTGCCCATTAAGTGTAATGAATGCAGGCTTCAACAGAAAGTATGCCTTCACGTGAAATTTGGCGTTCATACTGTGAAAGTTGTTCTATCTGTTGAGTCGATATCCGACAAAGTGTTAGAGAAAAGACGTCAGTCGTTCTTCCATCGAATTCGAATTATTTGTCATTGTATTTATCAGTCAACCGCTGGCTATGTAGCTGATGTTGTTAGAACCCATGTGCATACTATTCATCTTCCCTTAGAATGTCGAGCGCGGCGATAAACTTTTGAAAAAATTTGTTGATCCTTAAGTTTTGAGACCGGTGACTCCAACATCTTTCTTTTCTTCACGGATTGGTACTGACTCACTGTCACATGCATTTGTCTTTCCATGTTACGGAACGACACGGCTTTGTACATGGCGTTAGAGGCCAAACAACAGAAATGGTGGGCCGTCACAAGTGGTACCGTTTTAATGAGTAAATGACAACTATAATCCACCCATACTTTTAAGCTCTTTTAAGTATTGAAAGAGCTTAAAAGTATGGGCGGATTATAGTTGTCATTTACTAATTAAAACGCTACCACGTATAATCATAAAGCAGATATAAAGCAGATAAATTCAATACTTAAAGCAGTTAAAACCCCATGTTAGTTATAAAACCCCATGTTAGTTATAGTAAATAATGGATCATTATTATTATGTTTCTGTATATTGACAATAAAAATTTTCACATATGTTAATTTTTGTTAATCATTTAAATGTGGCAATCATATGGTTTTACAGTAATTTCTTAATATGACTAAGTAAATGTTAAAAAGTTAAAAGGTTAACTGATGCATTCATAAATACAAGAAAGTTACAAACAATGAATCCTATCCATTGATTTTAGAGGACGACTAAAAATATGCTAGCATCTTTTATTACTAGCCATCAAATTCAAGTTTTAGATTAAAAGATCATTAATTCTGCACATTATCAATAATTATACTCTGCCTAAGACTATATTTTTAAAAACATTTTAAAAATAAAAATAAAAATCAAACTATCCTAAATAAAATCTAACTATTCTATACATTATAGAATCTAACTATTCTATACATTATAGAATCTAACTATTCATATGCACATGCAATTTAGAAAAAGGTACTATGCAATATGAAACCAATGTATAATTGGAATTATGCCTAGACACGCTGCAATAGGCACAATGCACTCACAACAATCCCAGGGCATAAATCTAAATCAAACTATTCTATGTTTTATAAACAGAGATAATTTTAGGGGCTTAATTTCGCTCATGGACTAATTTTCCAAGGTTTTTCCCAAAAAAAGATTCATTATTTTATCTCAAATTTTATGGGATAAAATTATTTTACCTCAAAAATTGCCAAAATTTTATACAAAGAATATAAAATTCTTAGAAATTTGAATATTTTTACAAAAATATAACTTAACATTTTATAGTTGGTATATAAAGGATTAGTAAGATTCGCCAAGATTTCTACATTTTAGAGTAAATTTCCATTTTTAAAATTATCCCTGATTATAAAATCAAACCATGCAAAAACAAACTAACCCAAAGCAACCTGACAACGGCACAATAACCCGAGGACATAAGAATCCAGCAGAATAAAAATACGTCGCGGGCAGTCCACGAACACGCTGTAAGGAGGCGGTCAGGAGATGGCGCTCCATGCAAAACAGCTGGTCAAGAAGGCGAAGCGCACTCCACCACGCTGATCCAGTTAAAAAACTCTATACACAGTTTAAAAAAATCGAAAAAACCCTATACACAGTATAAAAAAATCGAATCGTATTAAAAACACAGTAAAAAAATCGAATCGTATTAAAAAAGTCAACCCAGTCAAAAATAGCAAAAAAAAAAATATTTGAAGTGATTCGTTATTATCACTTTAATCATTTTTTAATGACGAATGAACATGTATTTGAAGTGATTCGTTATTATTACGCTAATCACATTAATATTTTTTAATAATTAAAAAATATATGTTTTTTAATTATTAAAAAGATTTAGAGCATAAAAATGGTGTCCACTAAAAACCGATATATAATTAAAACCCATTAATTCTTACCATTATCAATTAGTATACACTTAACTGGCGATTTTAAAACTGTTCCTCCTTACTAACTTTTATTTAATTTTTAAAACTGCTGGAGGAGTGTTTACTCGTTTTCTCTTAGTTGTCATATATCCGCCATTTTTATACCTCAGTACATTTACCTAATTTTCAAATCGTATGGTCAAGTCGAAAATCCACATCTAACTTCCCATATATATATATTTGAGAGTTGGTTAAAAGTTTTATATTTTAGCTTGAATTTGGTTATGTAATTTTAGACAAATTTACTATTTTCTGTTGTTTAAATTGCATATTTGAATATATAAATGGATTTATCATGCTGAAAATCTTTTCAGGCACTTAGATTATACAAACTTAACTACTCCCAACCATTTTTCATAAAATTTCGGACAAAATCAAATAGAAAAATAACTAAAAAACTACCTAAAGATAAAAAGTTTATACGAAACTTTTACAAAATAACAAGCTGTAATGTTGTAAACTTCAATTCAGTAAAAAATTTATTTACAAATCTTTGTCTAAATAGATTATATCATATCATATATGATATAGTATAATTTGTTTTTACATAAATTTCAAGTGCAGTGCAGCCGTGTGAGACGCTGTGCGTATATGTACAATTGCATAACAATATTTCCATATATTTAAACTGTTTATTCAAATTAAATTGCCTTCTTTTTCATAAAAACAATGTTTTAAAAATGTATCTTACCTGAAGAAATTGTTTTCGGGCATCTTACGACCATGTTGAGGAGGAAAGAGAAAGCAGTGCTCAAAACTGTGGATGTGGATGAGCTGATTAATTTGCATTGCCACAAAGAGTCGGATTGGAAACAGGGGACTTTATAATGTGATGAAATGCACTTACCCATATGGAAAATCTTCGAATCTGCAGCTTGGCTTTGATTATCATGAAAACGCTTTGATACTCTCCTGGGGATTTCCTAGAACTGAATTGAAAAAGGTAGAAGGTTCAGTCATGCGTTAATTCCTTTCTGATGAAATTTGGCTGGAATGACGACGTCCTGCCTGCTTAACAGCGCGAATATGTCTTATGGAATACAGTTTGCCGGCTGTTTGATGAGACAACGATGACAAATGCCTCTAATGATACTGAATCATCTTCAGTTAATAGCATCATCGTTCGATCAGAGGGATAATAGAAAATTTAGACACGTGCTCTTTTTTTAAACTCTAAAAAAGGAATATTTTCTATGATCAAAGTAATATAAAATTTATAAAACAAAACTGTATAAAAATTTAGTATTTTTTTCAAAATTCCAAAAATTACTTCATGTTTGATAGAACACTGATTTTCCTAATCTATATATATATATTAATTTTCTTTTTATTTCTATTTTTTTATAAAAAAAATAATGAAATTTCACTTTTTGTTTTCTCATCACCTGTGGTAGACAATGTTTTTTTCCATGCTTATCATATTAGCCAATAAAAATAAAATAAAAAATTATTTTTCTTATTTCCTCGTAACTAAGGATTTGTTTTAATTAGAATTTTTTTTTTTTTTCATTAATTATTTTGAATTTTGCTTTTATTTTAAAAAGTTTCTCAATGTTACTTTTCAATAATAATAATAATAATCTATTTTTAAGATCATGGCCAAGCCAATCACCAAATTGGTATATGAGACTTCCTTCTTTGAAGGATAAGGGATCCCTCAAAGTCTACAGAGATATACATACCCTACCTTACCTTACCCTACCCACCCCAATATAAAGATAATTATAAATTCCACTATATTTATATTTACTTGCTTTTAAATTTAATAATTTTTTATGTTTTTAATCTTCCTCCAAAGGAGACCGTGCTTATTATGTTTAACCCTATTGAGTCTTTATCTTTTTGATTCTTCACGAATCTAACCCTTTGACATCTTATTTATTAGTTTTCTCTTTGGGAAGAATGAAGAAATTGTTCTTTGTGGTGTGTCAGTTTATCATGAGCTTATAGCTATTAAAATGTAAAAGCTTCAATGATCATTAAAAAATTAATGTAAAAATTTACGTGACAAGACATTTGTTAGGTTGGTTCTATGTTTAGGCCTTTTGTCTATGTTTAAGCTTTTTGTTCGAACTAATAACTCTATTAGTGATCATCACGAAATCAATCTCCGACGTGCATTACAGAATAGTCTTCATCGTTCCCGCCTTCAGTCGTACTTCTCAGATTTAGGGGGTTTAGCGGTTTAGCAATTGACACGCTGTCATTAATGCTAATAACGAAGTCGATCCCATTTATTTCTATTTTTTTTACAAGTCCCATCTTAAGGATGCAGGGGAGTGCTTTAGAAAACAAATTACACGAGTTCATTACTGTGTAACAACATCTATAAGATACAACTAGGTGTTTCAACAACGTGTTTCAGCAGGTGTTTCCATACGTGTTTCAAGTGTTTCAGCAAATAATAAAAAATTATTACAACAAAAACTTAAGTGAACCACTCCTCCTTCATACACAAAGATCGATATTATGTTCTACAACAACATTTTCAACATGTGTTAAAGGAGAGAGTAAAATATTATTACATCAAAACAGAATTATAGAAGAAACAAGAGAATTATAAAAGAAGCAAAATAACTTCATTGAATCATTCCTTGCAATAGTAAATTCATCCAATACTTTTGTACTAAAAACTCAATAGCATTCTACAACAAAACACTGCACAATATAAGGATTTAACTGAAGTTTTCAAACTGTAAAGAGTATGCATGCTACAACAAAATAAATTACTTTGTAATAAATATGAACATTATCATGAGTTTACAAACTCAGATTCAAACAAAAATATAGTATAAAATCTCTTGTTGACACTCTTCAAAACTCTCTTTCAATTTTTATTTCTACTCTTCTATATC